>NDGM011105546.1:0-10680 GCA_002564305.1 Octomys mimax | reverse complement strand
GTGCTCTAGTTCAGCTTGTTCCAAGTAGGTGCTTTAGACCACCGAGCCATCTCGCCAGCCCTCATTTATTTTTTAACTGAGATTAAAATCAATATCATAGGGCCAGCAAGACAGCTCAGTGGACTAAGTGCCTGCATTGGCAAGCACAGGGACCAAGCTTTGATTCCTGGTCACACATGCCACACCGGCCCTGCCCCTGGGCTCACTGAGCCAGAGACCGAGTCTGGGCATGGAGGTGCATGCCTGTAACCCCAGCACTGGGAGGCTGAAAACAAGAGGATCATTACGAGTCTCGGCTGCCTAGTAAGACCCTGTACCAAATACATAATACATACATACATAAATATTATATACCCTAAACATTTCCATTGAAATTTTTGGAATAATTTTAAGCCTGAAACAATAGGTTGATGTAAAGACATTTAGTTAAACCTTCAAACTGACAAAGAATATACTCCTAACATTTAGTGACAATTTACTGAAGTATTGAATAATGCTTCGCTAATGCGGATGACATTCGGTCTTCCTTTCTGTATAGAAATAGAGACTCTCATGCCCTGAGCATGCTTGGAGGGAACTCTCTAGCTCGTCAAGCTGAGGCCAGCATGAGAAAATGATCAGAGGTAAGTGTATGTGTATTAAAATATTGATTGTGTTTTATTACCCAGCCCCTCTCACATGTCTCCACTAAGGTTCCTGATAATCCCTGTTTTCTTAATCCAAATATACACTCAATTAAATAATGCTGTCATACATTTAGTAGTTTCTAATAGCTGATTATCAATAGGACTTATTTGTACAGAAGTTGTCTGGAAAAGTATAGGGAACTTTGGGACAGGAGATGAGAAAAGACAAGCAGAATGCCACAGAATTTGTGATTGAATTAAAAAAAAAGAAATTTTTTCTGGTAACCAGGAAAATCAGCATGTGAACTCTCTAGGGACTTTTTTCTACACTGTTCTCAAAAATATATTTCTAATTATGTCTTGTAGATTGATGATAAGATTTAGCACAGAAGACAAATTGGCAAGCAAAGAAAAAGTGAGGTTTACCATCTAAGAAAACAAATTATTCACACACAAATATAAGTGAAATTAAAATCATAACAGATGACAGAGGCAACCCAAGGGCAAAACATTCATTAAATGAATGAATTGCCATCGTGGGGAAAAGAGACACAAAGGTTAGTGTAGCCAAGGTAGAGAGTAACCGGCAGAAACCTACCACAGGAAGTAAGGACTGATTCCCACACATAGCCTTGCTCATATTAACTAAAACACAGTAAAACAGAATAAGACATTGAAAGTCATGGTTTGTGCCTTAGCATTTAGCATGTAAGAGTTATAAATATGAAATTCATGTTCCGCAGAGATCATTCAAGTAGCATTAAAGAGAAAGGGAGAAAATATTATAGAAAAACTGTCTTGAAACAAGAAATCAGTTATGAAGCCCTAAAATTTAGATAGGTCAGGGTCTTCTGAACAATGTGTTTTTAATGTAAATTTAGAATCACAGATAGTAACTGCTAAGAAACTTCTTTATACTGTTCTTCTTAAGATGGCTTGATTAAATGCAAAGCAGCATTAAATGCTAGAAATAACTATAAATACAGTGGCTAAACTGTATAGCTATTTTATTCACTATTCATCATTTAAGTATGAGAAAACTAATCTATCATCAATGATGGCCTCTACAGGGAAAATGAATATGAATACAGTGTATTGATTTCAAGATAATGAACAATGTTCTCTTGCTCAGAGACTAAAATGATTGTTCTTTAGTTTTGTGGGTTTTGTGTTTAACTTCTAAATTGAATGAGAAACATTTAAAAAGTGAAATATCTGGAAAATAACAGTACAATTAAAGAATGCGTATAACTATTAGGAAGTCCATCTTGTAAAGTTAGACATATTATTTGGTAGTATTAAACTTAATTTGAAGAAAAAAATCAAATTCTATGCAAAATATGCAAATATCATAAAAATTGAACATAATTTATCTTAGCACCATGAAACAACATTCTAGAGTGTGGAGAATCAAATATAAAGCCATTTCTTTTACTTTTCATAGTTACTGAAGAAAATATTTGTTATGAGATTAAAAGGTAAAAATAAGTCATGTCAAAAATATACTTTCACTATCACATTATAAATTAAATGATGGAAAACAAACTCAACTAGTAAAATAATCCAAATTTACCTGCTTATTGATGTAGAGTACATTACAAAGCAAACTGTGAGTATGAACACTCTAGATAAAAATTTCATCATTAATTTCCAATTCTCTCCAGTTTTTTATTAACTTAGAAGTGATATCCAAACTGTGACAAGTTGTTATTTCTCCTAGTCATTCTGAGTATGACTCTAATGCCCTCCTTCAGCTCATAAAGATTTAAATTCCCTCAACAGTCACACCTTCTACTTGAGTACCAAGTGGTACATGTTAGGGGAACAGGAAACTAATAGAAACTTATTCTAGAATTCCAAAATTAAGAAAAGCAATGGGTGAAGAACGTGAAATGAACTGACTAAAACACAACGTGCTAAACATTTTGAGCACTGGTATAAAAAGTGTCAAAGGAACACAGTGAAGGGAGTAGCTGATATTTTATTTTGTTACTATTTTTTCTTTTTTAAATGTATTTAGCACACTGTCTCATTATGCAGCTCAGACTCATAGTGATTCTCCTGTCTCAGTCTCCCCAGTACTGGGTTTATAGGCATGCACCAGTCCACGTGGCACGTGGTGGCGGGGATCGAACCCTGGTTCCTGAGCTTGTCTAAGCAGGCACTTATAGACTGCTGAGCCATATTGCTGGCCCCAATTTTTTATTTTATAAAAAGAATATAAAATGATTTTTAAAACTATGAGAAATGATACAGAATTTCACTAAACAACATAATATGAGTTTGACAATGGTTGCTGTATCACATAATGTTTTCTTCAAATTAGTTGTTTGGATTATCAGATATAAACATGTAAAATTAGTTTGAAAAAAGTTATAAGAAATTAAAATGGAGAAGAAAAAAATAATTTAAGTGTTAACTGTTCCTTTTAATACATCGGCAAAAATCAGTTGTACAACTACACAAGCTGTCCTGTATGTATACATAAATGTAACTTTTCCTTACTTTATTTTGTCCTTTTCCTCATCCCAGTCTTTCCTCCCTTTTAAACACATACTTTCCATTTTACAGTATCTGTCTTATCTTTTAGATTTTATTAGTCTTTCAGAGTCCCACACTAGGGACACAATATGATGTTTGAACATGAAGGACTGATTTATTTCACTTACCCGTATGGTCTCTAGTTGTATCCATTTTTCAACCCAGGAATGCAGAGATGATCCAATATATGCAAACCCATAAATGTGATACACCACTTCAACAGAGCCCAGCACAAATATCACATCATCATCTCAATAGACTCAGGAAAAGCTTTTGACAAATTTCAACACTCATTCATGATAAAAAGCCTACAGAAAAATCAGAATAGATGGTCTATTCCTCAACTGATAAAAGCCATCTATGGTAAACCAACAGCCAGCATCATACTAAATGGACAGAAACTGAAAACCTTCATTTTAAAATCAGGAACAAAGCAAGGATAGCCACTGTTACCATGTCTATCCAGTATAGTTCTGGGAACATTAGCCAAAGAAATTAGACAAAAGAGAAAAATAAAAGAAATAATGATTGGAAGCAAAGAAGTGAAACTGTCATTATTTGTAAATGACATGATACTCTACATAGGAGACCCCAAAACTTAATCAAGAGACTTGTAAGAAGCAAATTCAGTAGCATAGCAGAATATAAAGTCAGCACTCAAAAAAACAATAACATTTCTATATGTAAACACTGAGTGCACCAAAAGACAAATTAGGGAAACCATACCTTTCAAAATAACATCCAAAAAAGAGAGGAACACTTAGGATCATTCTCTCAAAGGAAGCAAAAGATTTATACAGTGAAAATTATAGTACTCTGAAAAAAGAGAGAGAAGAGGATTTCAGAAAATGCCAAGATATTCCTTGCTGGGTAAGGAGAATCAACATTATAAAAATGATCATATTCCCAAAATTGTTATACAGATGCAATGCAATTCCAATGAAAACAGTGTTATGATATCTCACAGATCTAAAGAAAATATTTTTAAAATTCATCTAGAGTGAGAAGAGAGCCAGAATGGCCTGAGTAATTCTAGGCAACAATAAAAAAAGGCAGGAGGCATCACAGCCCCTGACTTGAAATTATACTGCAAAGCTGCTGTGATAAAATCAGCACAGTACTGTAGGACCAAGAATGGCTGTTAGTTAGAATAGAAGTGGTAGAACTTGGCCCTTGCATTGTAAATAAATATTAATGAGTGATAGTGAAAAGGTATATTTCTTTCGAAAAGAAGAGTAAAGTGAATATATCAGAAACTTAAATTGTGGACCATAACAATATGTTTCAATTGGTCAAGGATTTCAATTTTTGTGAAGTAGGCAAAGCAGTATTTTATTAGAAAACTGATGTTAAATTTTTATTAGTCTTTGAAATATTGTTTATTATTCTTTAAAATGATCTGTCTCATATACCTGTATGGATAAAAATATGTTGGGTTGGTGTCGATTCCAAGGCAGTTTTTTCTTAACTTGAGCTCTACTGCCTTTCCAATTTCCATGTTTTTAGAGCAATAGTTCATGTAATGCTGGGCTTCTTCCCTGTCGTACCTCCATAATTTTTTCAATAGATACTATAATAGGAGATTTTTTCTGATAAATTTTGTATTACTTATATATTATGAACAAGAAGTTCTAAGATTTTTGGGTTTTTTTGCATTTGGCTGAATTTTGGTTTTTGTACCCAACAACTTCTCCTTGGAATTATGATCTTAAATTAACATCTTCAGATCATTGTACAAAGGTCTTTGTACAAATGTGTGATTCTTTCACACACCCACCTCTTGGTCATGATTCTTTCAATAAGGGCTTTCAATGCCCTTATTTCTAAAGTCTGACCCTTATTTCCAAATTTCTAAGCTCTAAGAGTTTAGAAAAAGCTGTCATGATCATTTCTTCCCAGAAATCACCTTTTGTCTCCTAACACACATGAGAGATTACTTTTCACTAGACATAGATGAGTGTGCTATTCACATATCCTTTTCGGGGCTTTTATGAACACCCAATTTGTCTGTGTATCTCTGTATTTTGGTTTTATAATGATAGACTTTTAATTTTACAGAATATTAGGCTTCACTATGTACCTACTCTTCTATTAACCTCCCTTACACTGCTCTTTCTCTCAACTTTATCCCTTGATTTTTGCCTAAAATAGTCCCTCTTCTATTTTTGTGTCATCTTTTATTAATTTTGTATATTAAGGAGAGCTGTGATATTTGTTAGGCTCTTGCTTATTTTGTGTAACATGATGATCTCTAGCCCTAAGGTTCCCATATTTTAATTTTCTCATTTTCTTGTCTATAGCAAACTGGTGAAATAGCCTGGAAGTTTCTCATCTTTCATCCCTACATATTACCTTAGGACTTACATCTTGACTTAAACATGAATAAATATAACTTTGAAAAGAGCCTGGAAATATGTGACTAAAAATAGGGCCTCTAGAAATGTATGTGAAACATTGGTTTCTCATTCAAATACCAAAAGGAAGAAAAAAAAATTAAGAGCAAAATATAGATGTACTGATAAAGGCTGGGATTGGGAGGATTAATGTGAAAATACTTATAGGTGATTGTTAACAGAATTTACCAGCAGAACTTGAACTTACAAGATGGCAGGGGAAAGTAAGAGGTGGATGACACAGGGGGAACATGTGAAAAAGGAATTTATAGATTAAGTTAAACAGAATTTTTAATCATAAAACCAGTGTTCACTCAACTCTATATTTATTTGCCATGGAGAACTGTTTTCAACATGAACTGTTTCCTACTCTCAAGGAACACATGTTCAAAAAAAAGTGGGAATTAAGCCTTCAGGGCAAGAAATTCAAGTTGCACTTAATCAAAAGAACTTCACGAGGCCATGTGGTTTGGTTAAGTGAAGGATTAATTTAGAAACCATCTATATTAGGAAAGTGTGGACTCTACAGTGAGAAAAAGCAGGTAGACTGGCCATGCATAAGTCATAAATAGTAAATGAAACAAAGTTGAATCTAAACACAACTGTAATATCTAATCATGGGGAATAAACACTTGGGTATCAATCAGTCCAGTTAGTCTAGAGAAATGATAGGCATCACTCCTTGATTTGTCTGTATATCTTATATGCTTTTTTTTTTTAAGTTTCTTTTTACTTTAATATTTTAAAAAATCTATCTCTATCTATTCTATCTATCTATCTATCTATCTATCTATCTATCTATCTATCTGTTAAAGGGTCTGGCTATGCAGCTCAGACTCCTAGCAATCCTCCTGTCTGAACATCCCCAGTGCTGGGATTACAAGCATGCACCACCACGCCAAATCTCCATGGCCAGTAAGGCATGTGGTACCGGGGATGGAACTCTGATCCTTGTGCTTGCCAAGAAGGCACTTAGACCACTGAGCTCTCTCCCCAGCCCCTATCTTAAATGTTCTTATTTTACTTCATTCTGTATTTACTATATTTATGTTGTATTTAAAAATCCCTAGATTTCTTTTGCTAGTGATCTTTTCCATTGCAGGGCATTCTGATTTCTTAGTTGTTTACTTCAGAGTGAAAGTAGGAGCCGCACAAACATCAGCTGTGGTGTCCCGCATTGGTTCTTTTCTAATTATCTGCAAATGTCCCTGCCTTCTTGCAAAAGCTTACTTTTCATCCTATTTCATCCATGAATTACCCTGACTCTCTCAATAATTCTTTTTTATTTCCATTGATCTGGCTCAAGTTGACTTTTGTTGGTGAAATCAAAGTACCTTTATTCAGAGAGCAACAGAATTACATTATGTGATGATTCAAATAGGTCATGGGAGTCAGAATAAAACAAAATTCTGTTTATTGCATATCTTTTTGAAAGCTACTAGGAAAAATCAAAACATCTTCCTAGTGAATATGTCCTAGAAGTACAGTGGTTATTCTTATCATTATTATATAGAATGTCCTCTTCTACATTTGTAAAGAATCTAAGGCAATGCACAGGGTAACTGATTTGCAAAGTTAGTCTAAAATGAATTAAGTGCATTATATTTTACAGTTAGTACATAAAATCAACTATTCATAGTGAGAAAACAAGGATTAGATTTTGCTTACAGAGTGTGGACAAAAAATTTAAATTACTTGAAAATGTATCTTGCCACACTTGTATTCATATTCAAGTACTATTTTTATGTATTTAGGACAGGGTCTACAGGGTCTACAGGGTCTCACTACACAGATCGGACTTGTAGTGAGTCACCTGCTTTCAGTCTCCCAAGTGATGGGATTACAGGCTCATGCCACCATGCCCAGTCTCAACTGGTGTCTCAGTGTGCCCCCAGGGGCAGGACTGGAACAATATGTCAAAAAACAAAACAAAAGAGTAAAGGTAAACCAAAGGTAGGAAAACTTCAAAATGAAAACAATATCAACATCAAAAAAGAAAGCAGTTTTCATAATGTGGTATGTTGGCTGACTGACGGTTCTAGTATTCATCCCTCCCCCTACTAATATTAAACCACAGATTTGCTGTGGTGTACGAACAGTTGAAATGTGGTTAGAGCTAAAGAGCAAAATCTGTGCCATGCTCTAAACAAACTATGTCAATCTTTACAGGTGACAGGTTCTGTAATCTTAGGGATCTTGAATAGCATCAGAACACAAAACCCAATCAGCATCACATTTACCAGTAGGAAATTTATTTGTGAATGTAAATAAAAGTTCTTGCCAGATGGTAGATTAAAAAGGTACCTTAAGGCATAGACTTCATGTATATAAGCAGTATGTAGAGTTTCAAATTTTACATCGGATCTTCTAGCTTTCATGAACTGTCATTGTTTAACCTCTCATGAGCATGGCTATGTAAGTCTAGTTGGACATTCTGAATGCAGAGGAAAGAGAAATTTCTTTTCCTTCAATATGGTAAGATGTTGGCTTGATTCTCCTTGTCTACTGCATTCTGCTCTTTCCAATACTAATTGTAATAATGGACCTTTACTAGTTGCAATAATATAATTGCATGTAGAGTAATAACAAAATTAACAATAACAATAGCAGTGAACACTTACTCTGAGAATCCTCGTTAAGTCAATTAACTTAGAATTATTTTAAACACCTAAAGCATATTATTATTACTATGTATATGTAAATTATTACAATATATTATATGATGATCACTTTGAGAAACAGAGAGGTAAATTTACTTGCTGACCTCTGCACTGGTAACAAGTGAAAAGTTCGTGTTTCAACAGCTGACTATCTCTAAACGGTACACAGTAAGTGCTATCCTGTGATTTCATTCATGTTCTTTCAGCCGACTATTTAGTAACTTCCTGGCAAACAATGTGTGCTAAAAGTAGTTACGTGCTGTGACAAAATGTAAGGTACATTTTCTCAAATTATAAGGAAAGTGAGGCACAAATATTGAATAGCTATTCTGAACAAAGGACTAGTGGGTAGCAGAGTTAGATTCTACACCAGGTTTGTCTGGTGCTAAGAGTTGGAAATATAGAATATGTGATTGTACACAGTGAATATTCCTGATTAGACTCTTAGACAGGTAAGACAATCCAAAATGCTTTTGGAGCTGATTACCTTGCTGAATTGTCACTTTAATTACAATCTGTGAAATTCTAAAACATACTGTAAGGCTTTTACCTTTGGAGAGAAAGGAAGTTTTCTACTGCCTAGCCCCCCCCCCAAAAAAAAGACCTGTGTTATATTACAATGGGTAGTTCTGCTATTTCTTCTTCTTTTTAAAATACTTTTTTTGTTTGTTTTTTGTTTATTTATTTGTTACAAGGTCTCTCTATTCAGGTCAGACTTGTAGCAATCCTTCTGTCTCAGTCTCTCCTGCACTGGGATTATAGGTGTGCACCACCATAGGGGCTTAGGTGGCCCCATCTGGGGATCGAACCCATCCTTGCACTAGGACAAGTGCTTAGATTGCCAAGATATCTCCCTGCCTACTATTTCTTTTTTACACACCAAGACATTATTCTTACAATTTTTACTTTAAAAAGAAAAGATACAAAAGTTTCATATTCCATCAGCTTCCATTCAAATAAAAAGCCAATCCCAGTGGATTAAATCATAGATCTTTATCCTAGTGCCATTCATGTTGATACGGTTAATGCTGACTCACAATAAGAAAGACATTGCATGTTCCGCAGGGAAAACTACATCACAGTGAAAAGAAAGAAAGGCCCAAGACTAGGGTCAATATCAAGGTCCTATTAAAGACCGATTATATTGAATCTCTGAGACTGTTACAGGGCATCTGTATCTTATTTTTAATTGTCAAGTGCTTTTATTATTCAGTTCATGTAAAAACATCGCTCTAGAAAATTGTCACTGTATATAATCAGTTCACACATCATGGGGCAACAAAATTACAGCAATTTAGCGGGACAGTAAGCCCTTGAGGAGGCGCTTCTCCCTCTGTACCATCTGACCAAAGTCAGTCATGCACACAAAAAACCTGTGTGCTCAGGGCAGGAAAGATATCTGGGCTGAGAAGCTCCAAGGCTGAGACAGCACCGGACTCAACTGATACTTGGGGATTTTGCAAATGAGGAAAGTGATTAATGACACGGATGCCAGCAACAGGTATCCAAAAGTCTTTCCCAAGATCCACAGAGCACAAATATCTCTAGTCAGCAATACAGGCCCAACAACAGAGGAGCTGCTAAGGCGTAAACATCTAGAATAGCATACGCATTGGACGGCTCCTCGGAATATCCAAACAGCTTGTTGAGAGTGACTAGAGAGTTATGTAAGCTGTCTATTTGAATATTTACAAGAAAAGGTTTTTAAACTAGAGAACCTTATGTGTTACATAGAATATACATAAAATCTTCAAAATGTGGAGAATTTGTTTTTTTATTGCTCTTTCTCTTAGTACATATCAAAGTGCACAAGAAAGTTGAGGGCAGATTGTGGGACTTTAGAGAAAACTCATAGAAGTTACGGATGATAAAATGCTTTCTTTCCTCTGCACACTTCATTGGTAGGATATTTTTGCTGTGGTCCACTGCTAGTAATTTTAGAGAGCTTTTTTATTCTCCCGGCAGTTTTGATTTTCTTCTCTTATCAGGAATTTAGTATTTTCACTCCTCCCTTCTCTTGGGATCTTTTTGTAATTGGAAAGCAAGAATATTTGCCAACAAAGCTTTGCTATCTCAGCTGTTATCATATCTAGCCAGAATTCATTGAAGAAGTCTACAAATGGTGTTGAGGAAGTAGCAGTTGGGCTGTAAAGGAACACGCAAAGGAAGAGAAACTGGAAAACGAAGAAGAGTTTTACCTTCATTGTAGGAGAAAGCATTCAGGCAGCAACTAGGACTTTGACTTTGGGGACCGGGCATCACAACAAGGAGGGGCAACACGCCCGAATGGGCTCAGCACATGGTGCTTGCATGGGCACCAGAGCACAGCAGTATGTGCTGATGAGTGCTGACCAAGATTCTTTTTTTTTTTTTTTTTCTGTTGTGTAACTTTTTATTTTTTTTTATTTTATTTTTTTATTGTATTGAGAAACAAATATCAAAGAGACAGTTTCACAATTG
>NDGM011105544.1:0-10054 GCA_002564305.1 Octomys mimax | reverse complement strand
GTGCTTTGCTAAGCTTGTTCTAAGTAGGTGCTTTAGACCACTGAGCCGTCTCACCAGCCCAAAAGTCATGTACTTTAATGAAGCTATTATGTGAATTTTATTTTAATCAATTGATCAGCTTGTCATGGGTCTTTTAATTTTCTTCACAAACAAGCTAATGCTAGTTTTGAAACTTAAATTCATATTCATATCTTCCTTTTAAACATATTAAAAATATCAACCAATATACAGATAAAGTATTAAGAAGTTTGTGATCTTTTTAAAGGTGAATTGTCATTGGCCTGACAATAAAATATCTTACCAATATTTTCTTTTCTTATCAATATTTCTAGTTTAAAACTTGAATCAGCCTAAAGAGAACATGCTGGCATTTTGACGTTTTTACTTTTTAGTAGAAAATTTCAGGCATACCCAATAGTAGACAGTAGTATAAAGAATCCTATATGTATACTTCACCTTGTTTCAACAAACATCAATACCTAACCTAGAATCTATATTATTTTAAAAATAAATTGTAAATATTGTATCATTTAAATTGGTATTTGAATGGCAGAATGTTAGATTTGATTTTTGAAGACTCTAAATATCCATCACTACTTATTTCTTGTTTGTGCAACTCAAAAAGAAGGAACATGCTCAAAACACAACAGCAACATGAACACTGCCAGATATAGTATTTTACCCTTGCTTGTATCCCTGATCAGATGTATTCTCCCTTCTTCTTGGATAATAATAGTTTCTGTAGATAAACCTTACCTTACCATGATGTCCTCCAAGTGTACTCCTTATCATGAGGCCACTGCAAACAGCAAGAGATTACTGATCTCTGGGACTCAGGGAAGTGATCTGTTTCTCAAGGTGAATCTGGCATCAGAATGACTGTGTCTTTGACTTCAAAATTGGTATTCTTATGAGTGTCCTGTTTTGTTATGTAATTGCCTTACCCAAAAAAGAATATAAGTCTTTCATAGGGTCCTTGGGCTATAGGAACACACTCCAAGTTCATCTAGTTTACCCTTAGCTAGATGCATGGTATAGCACTACACTATTCTTAGGTCATATTTTAATATACCAGGAGATCTTTCACTTCGTTTATTGGGAGATGATTTCATTAGCATATGGAAGTCTGATTATGCATGCAAGGACCTGAGACCTGAACCCTCTGCTTTTTATTTTGTTTTCAGTTTCTGCAAGACATCTTAGATACACTCTTTGTGATTTTGGATGATAATACTGAGAAATATGGCTTGTTGGTTTTTCAGTCTCTGGTAAGTCACCTTCTGGCTTTTAATTTTTATTAATTATCCTATCACACTTCAGAAAATCTAAAGGATGAAGCTTATTAGAGTGAGTTGACTTTTAATTTTTATTAATTATCCCTGTCACATTTCAGAAAGTCTAAGGGATGCAACTTATTAGAGTGAGTTAACAGTAGATATAGATGAATTTAATAAAAGCCAGACCATGGAGTGTCACCCAAAGAAAATCTATGGTACTTTCAGTCTGATATTTTTAAGATTAAGTTAGAAAAACTCACCTTGGTCAGGTCTAGATCTAGGCTAGATCCTCAACTCCATCAATAATGTAGGGTTGCATGTCTCTTGAAATAACAGCCTGTACCAGCAAGTGGCCCAAAGGATAAGAGAAGGAACAAGACTCCTGCCTTTCACTGACAAGGAAGGCAGATTCGCACACTGGTTGAAGAGGCTATGCAGTTCCCTAGACCTCCTCCCCTCTTTCTTTTTCTTAGAACCAGGGTCTAAGAAGGTTTCTTAAGTGAGGATGGACAGTGATTTAAATGTTTAATTCACTTTACTTAATATATCCAGTCCTGAGGGAGGGCTGTGTATTCAAGAAGCAAACATCACAGTCTACCTGATAGAAAGGAACAAAAGTGAGAGTTAAAATGGGCACTAGCACAGTTTGCCCTTTTGGCTTTTCTTCTTCCTCCTTTCCCTGGCTACCAACCCCATTTCTGAAGGGCACAGCCTTCCATGTCCTTATTTATCTCATAAAACAATCTTTATTTCCCTCACTTTCCAGTTTTTTAGGAGACCTTAGTATTTATGCCATATAAATGGGGATTATTTTATCTGTCCCAGATCTATATTGCATCACTCAGCATTACTGGGAGGGGAGTGGCTCAGAGTAACAGAGGGACAAACTAATGAACTTCAGGTTTGTATTGAGAGGCTGAGGATTGGAGGAAGACAGAAAACAAGACAGACACCTTGTGAATGTCTTACATTGACTGTTCATGGGAAACACTATGGAAAATATTGAGTTTGCCACTCCCTAAAGAAGTTAAGAGTCCTTTTTTCTGCTAAGGATAAATCTGAAGCCTCCAGCAAACCTTGATGACCTACTGTCTCTATTTCCACCAGGTTTTCATCATCAACCTGCTCCGAGATATAAAGTATTTTCACTTCCGACCTGTGATGGACACATATATCCAGAAGCATTTTGCTGGAGCCCTGGCATACAAGTAAGTTGCATCTGGTATTAGTATTAAGACTTGTATTTAAATTGAAAATTAGCTTTTAAAAAGTTCAAGTGCAGCCACCATTTGTTCACCTCCCCCACCCCACTTTTTGTAAGCTTCACTTATCTGTATATTCAATTTTTCCCAAATTTGAAACATTTTCT
Source organism: Octomys mimax (assembly GCA_002564305.1). NCBI lineage: Eukaryota > Metazoa > Chordata > Mammalia > Rodentia > Octodontidae > Octomys > Octomys mimax. The sequence goes on along the minus strand of NDGM011105544.1, from coordinate 7,408 downwards.
GCTATTATTTCTGTAGATTTTTTTTGTGATTAGTCCTATCTCTTGATTTTTCACTAATATCACTTACTCTTAGATTAGTCTTCTTTGCATTAGCCACCAGATCTAGGATCCATTTTTCATGTTCTTTTGTAGTTTTTAAGATACCTCTGAGTATATGACCACAACATCAGACCCATGTTCTAATTCTGACACTTTGTCTCATATTGCTCACTTCTGCTGCCCATACTTTCAATAGGAATTTTAATCTTCTAGATATCTGTTTAGTATCTTTTTATGGACTTTATTTCTTTGTTATGCTAGTCATTCATGTTTCATATCATTTGTTTAGCTCAGCTATCTTTACTTGGTATCTTCTGTAAATTCACTGATTTTTTTTATTGAGTTCATTATCTCCTATATCTTCTTTGAGCTCACCAAGTAAGCTTTTGGTCTATTTATTTAAATCACTTCTGTTATCATTTCAAGGATTCTGATTTCCTTCCCTTCAGTGCCCATCGATCACCTTTGAGAGAACTGAGAGTTTCTGGGGGACATTTTATTGTCTTGTTTTCTCATATTCTGGGTTTAATTGTCTGTATATTCTGCAGTTTACCAGTTGATTGTAGTACAAAGACTTTGTTGTCAGTATAGAGACATCTTCATTTGTTTGTATTTCAGTGATGCACTCAGCATAGAAAGTGCATTGGATTTATAGACTGCCTTTAATAGTATGGTCATTTTAACAATTGATTCTTCCATGAACACGGGGCATCTTTTTATTTTTATGATCATATGATTTTGGTGCTTCATTTGTTGATGTGTTATATCACACTTATTGATTTGTATATGTTGAACAATTTTTGTCCTTCTTGGATGAATTTCACCTGATCATGGTATAATCTTTTTGCTATACTATTTGGTTTTGCTAATACTTATTGAGAACTTTTGCATTTATGTTTATCAGGAATATGGGTCTATAGTTTTTTTGTGAGTGTTATATTTTTGTGCAGTTTTGCTGGAGGGCTGATGCTGGTCTTCTAAAAAGAGTTTGGCAAAGTTCCTTCCCTCTCAGTTTTTTGGAGGACTAGGGAGGTAGATCAGTAGAATAAGTGCTTGCCTAGCAAGCACAAGGTCCTGAGTTCAATCCCCAGTAACCCCCACCCCACCCCCAAAAAAGGTTTTTGGGCAGTTTAAAAAGACTTGGGATTTGTTTTCCTATAAATGTATCAAATTTCACTGCCATTAATTCCTAGACTTTTTTTTGTTGTTGTTGTTTAGTAGAGTCTACATGGTCTCACCATGTAGATCCAACTCGTAGTGATTGTTGTTTTCATCCTCCAGAGTGCTGGGATTACAGGCATGTGCCACCACACCCAGTCTCAATTGCCATTTCAGCATGCCCTGGGGGTGGAGCTGGCATGGCACACTGGGGATCGAACCCTGGCTGCTGCACTCTGCCTAACCAGGCACCTTAATCCACTAAGCTATCTGGCCAGCCCTTAATTCCTACACATTTTTAGACAGATTTTTAATTACTGTTGCAATCTCATCACTCATTATTACTCTGTGTAGAGTTTTTATTTCTTAATTCATAATGTATGTGTTCAGAAATGTATCCATTTCTTCTGGATTATCTGTATACTATTATCAAATACTATGATTTAGGCAGAGCAAAAAACAAAGAGATTGGTGGGACAGACCAAAGTTAATTAAGTATAGGGCCAGGGTTATAGCTCAGTGGCATAAACTCCTTCCTGGCAAGCACAAGGTCCTGAGTTCAATCCCCGGTCCAAAAAAAAAAAAGTTCATTACATATGTGACAGAAGTGGTACTCAATTCAACAGTTAGAGGACAGCACTAGCAAAAGAATTGCTAATAAAGGAATTGGTGAGTAAATTAGAAGTAAAGGAATTAGAAGTAAAGGAATTTGTAACCTGTACTTACACTGTATAGAAAAAGTCCACATTTGAAATGTAACTGTTCCTAAGTAGTTTCTTATAATCTTTGTATTTTTGTGGCATTAGTTGTAATACCTCCTTTTTCATTTCTCATTTTATTTGGGTCTTCTGCTTTTCTTGGTTAGTCTAGCTAAATGTTTGTCAATTTTATCTTTTCAAAGAAACAGTGTTTTGTTTTGTTGATCATTGGGGTTTTTTTTGTTTTTTGGTTTTTGGTTTTTTTTTTTAGTTTTGGTTTCTTTACTTCTCTGATCTTTACTATTTTTTCCTTGTACTGACTGGTTTATTCTTGCTTTTTAAAGTCTTTTGAAGGATATTAAGTTGTTTGAGAACTTTCTAGTTTGATGCATATTATTTCTCCTATCAGTTTTTCTTTCAATACCATTGTCTACTGTACTCCACAGTTTGGTATATCATGTTGCCATTTTCATTAAATACTGAAAAATTATTTATTTCCCTTTTACTTTCTATTTCCAGTTGGTCTTTTATGAGTATTCTATTGAATTTGCATGTTTTAGTATACTTTCTATTATTTTATTAATTTATAATTTTAATTCTTTGTAGTATCAGATGATATATAATGTAATTTAATTTTTAAAAAATTTTTAATGCTTGATTGTGGCTTAACATTAGGATCTGTCCTAAGAATGGACTAATGAGAAGAATGTGTGATCTTTTTTCTATTGAATGAAATATTGTATAGTTATCTGTTAGATCCATTTGCTCAATAGTGTGGTTCAACTTAGATGTTCCTTTGTTGATTTTCAGTCTGGGTCATCTGTCTACTGTGGAAAGTAGGATGCAAAGTCACCATCAATCATGGTTATTAGAATCTGTCTATTCCTATAAATTTAATACTATTTGCTTTTTATGTATTTGGGTCATGCTATGTAGTATGTATATATGTATAAATTGTTATATATTCTTGTTTAATTAACTATTTTGTCAGGGTAGTGTGAACTTCATTGTCTTTTTTTACAGTTTTTTTTTCAAGTCTCTTTTATCTGAAATGGATACAGCTATTCTTGCTTGCTTTTTACTTTCATTTGTGATATATCATTTTATTTTTTTATTTTTATTTTTTCAATAGAATACAAAGTAATATTGATTTGATTTTTTTTTCATGGTCCCAGGGATTGAACTCAAGACCTTGAGCTTGCCAGGCAGGCACTTATTACACTGAGCTATCTCCCCATCCCACAAAGTAGTATTAAAACAGAAAAAAGTACAACAGATACAGAATTACATTTAACAAAGTAATATGAATTTCAGACTACTTGTAGTAATACATAGTGTTTTCTTCCAACATGTAAAATTGGAAGAAGAAAAGAAAGAAGTGTATAAGAAATAAAGAAGAAAAAAGTACAAACAATTGAAAAAAGTAGACAAAATAAATTATCTGCTCCTTTCACAGAACAGTAGAAATGCACTGTACATTTGTCCCAACCATCCTGCTTACAGACATAGATCTCTCTCTTTCCTCCAGTCCCCCTCCTGTCCTTCTCGACTCAGCAACTCTTTCCTTTTGAATAGGTTCATTCCCTTTTACCAATAACTGTTGTACCCTTCAGATTCCATTTTCACTTTCAGGCCCTCACACTTAGGAGACAATACGGTGTTTGCATATGCGAGTCTGATTTATTTCATTTAAGAGTATGTTCTCTAGTTGCATCCATTTACTGACAAAAAACTCAAATATATCCAGTTTTGTAGCTGAATAATTGAAACTGTCCTACCAATTTGGTTTGAAAACTGTCTCATTGCTATTTGTTTCTCAATAAAATTATGGGAAAAAATATTGTGTAAAAATACCACATCTTCTTTGTCCATTCTTCAGTTGATGAACATCTGGGTTATTTCCAGGATTTAGCTATGAGAAATTGTCATAGCTAAATTGTGCTGCTGTAAACACACGTGCACATATATTGCTGTGGTGTGAGGTTTTCAGATCTTCTATTTTCTGTGAAAATACCCAGGAGGAAGATAGCTGGCTTGAATGAGATCTCAAATCCTATCTTTTTAAGGAATCTCCACAATGATTTTCATAGTGGTTGTGCCAGTCTGAACACCTACCAACAGTGCAGAATTCCTTTTTCTCCACAGCACCTCTAGCATTTGTTACTGGATGTCTTCTCGATGTTAGCCATTCTTTCTGGGTGAAGTAGAAGAACCTCAGCATTTTAATTTGCATTTTTCACATAACCAATGATGTTGAACATCTGTTCATTTATTGACTTGACATTTGTATTTCTTTATCTAAGAAGTGTATATTCATCTCGGATGCCCATTTTTGATTGAGTCTTTGAATTTGGGGGACCTGATATTTTTTAATTGTTTATATGTTCTAGATAGAAGGTCTTTGTCAGAGGGACAATTAGCTATAATTTTTCCCAGTTTGTTGGTTTTTGTTTTACTTTGTTAAAGAATTTCTGTGAAGTACAGAAACTTTTCAGAAAGATGAGATCCCAGTTGTTGATTCTTTGAATTATTGCCCATCACTTTGGGTTTTGTTCATGAACTCTCTACCTATGCCCATGTCTTTAAGATTTCTACCTACATTTTCCTCCAGAAGATTTAGTATTTCTGTTTTAATATTTTAAATCTTTGATCCATTTTCACTGTAGTTTTGTGTATGGTGATAGGTATGGGTCTAGTTTTAGCCTTTGGCCTCTGGAAAGCAAGTTTTTCCAGCACCATTTATTAAAGAGGCTATCTTTCTTCCAACGAGCATATTTGGCTCCTTTATCAAAGATAAGGTGCCTGAGTGTGTTTGTAGTTGTGTGTGCATGCATTTTCTAATCTGTTTCATTGATCATCACATCTGTCTCTATGCCAGTATCCTGATGATTTTATCACAATAGCTTTATACTGTAATTTCAAGTCAGAGATTTTGATACCTCCTGCCTTTCCTTTGTTTCCCAGGATTGTTTTTGATATCCTGCATCTCTTCTGGTTCCAAATGAATTTGAGGAAATTTGTCTCTAGCTGTGCGAAGTACACTAATGGTATTTTAATTAGGATTGCAGTGAATCTGTATAACAATTTTGGGAGTGTGGCCATTTCACAATGTTGGTTCTTCCTATCCAGGAACATGGAATATCTTTCCATTTTCTCAAATCCTCTTCAGTCTCCTTTCTCATAGTAACATAATTTTCACAAATCTTTTGTGTCCTCTATGGGATTGATTCCTAAGTATTTCATTTTTTGGATGTTATTGTGAAAGGTATGGTTTTCCCAATTTCTCTCCCAGTGAGTTCATTGTTTGTGCACAAAAAAGCTACTGAGTTTTGGGTGTTGACTTTGTATCCTGCTACATTATTGAATTTGGTGATTAAATCTATAAGACTTTTGGAATTTTTTTAAGACTCTTGGAATTTTTGAGGTTCTCTGTGTCATATCATCTGAAAATCATGATAATTTCACTTCTTCTTTTCTAGTCCATATTCCTTTGATTTCTCTTACTTTTCTAATTGTTCTGGCTACAGTTTCCAGAACTAGGAGTGTAGACAGTGGCCATCCTTCTCTTGTTCCTGATTTTAAAGTGAAGGCCTTCAGTTTTTGCCCATTTAGTACATTGTTGGCTGTTGGTTTCTCATAAATGGCTGTTATCAGTTTGAGATATAGACCATCTGTTCTGATTCTTTGCATGTTTTTTTCATGAATGAGTGTTGATCTTTATCAAAGCTTTTCTCTGCATCTGTTGAGATGATCATGTGGTTTTTGTTCTTAATTCTGTTGATGTGTTGTACTATATTTGTGGATTTGTATATGTTGAACCATCCCTGCATTCCTAGAATGAATCTCACTTGATCATGATGAATCTTCTTGATGATTTGTTGCATTCTGTTTGCTAGTATTTTATTGAGGATTTTTTTCCATCTATTTTCATTAGAAAGATTGACCAGTAGTTCTCTTTTTTAGCTGGATCTTTCTGTGGTTTTAGAATCAGAGTGATACATATCTCCAGGAATGAGTTTGGAAGAAATACTTCTCTTTGTTTTCATCGGTGAGTCAGAGAAAAGTTGGCATTAAATCTTTTCAAATTTTCTTGTAGAATTCAACTTTGTTTTTGTTTTTTTGTTTTTTGTTTGTTCGTTTGGTTGGTTGGGTTTTTTGTTTTTGTTTTTGTTTTTGGGGGGGGGATTTTTTTTTTTTTTTTTGGTATTTTAGAGAAGGGCCTACAGTGTGTTCAGGGTCTAACTACTAGACTCATAGTGATCCACCTGTTTACAGCTTCCCAACAGCTGGGATTACAGGCGTGCGCTACCATGCTTAGTCTCAGTTGCCAACTCAGCACACCCCAAGGTTGGGGCTAACATGGCAGGCCTGGGGATGGAAACCCCGGCTCCTATGTCTGGTTGCAAGCACTAGAATTCAGCTTTGAATCCATCAAAACCTAGGCTTTTCTTTGTTAATAGTTTTTGTTATGGGTGTTGTTCTTACATTATCAATTTCATTTCTTATTATTGTGTTATTCAGAGTTTGGGTTTTTTTTGTTGTTGTTGTTTTGTATTTTTTAGTAAGGGTGTACAGGGTCTCACTACGTAGATCAGACTCAAAGTGATCTGCCTATGTCCAGCCTCCCAAAGACCTGGGATAACAGGCGTGCACCACCACGCCCAGTCTCAGTTGCTGTTTCAGTGCACCCTGGAGGGTGGAGCTGACACAGCAGGCTGGGGATTGAACCCTGATCGTTCTGTCTGCCTAAGCAGGTGTTTTAAGCTACTGAGCTATTTGGTCAACCCTCAGAGTTTGTATATCTTCTTGACTCAGCTTTAGCATTTCATATGTAGCCAGAAAACTGTCTGTTTCTCTGTTCTTTCCATCCTGTGACAGTAAAGATTTTTGAAGTAGATATTGATGATCTGAATTTCTCTGGGGTCTGTAGTGATTTTGCCCTTTTCATTATTTTTTGCATGAATTTGTGTTTTTCCTTTTTTTTTATTAGGTTGGTTAGGGGATTATTAATCTTATGTGTTCTTTCAAAGAACTGATTCTTGATTCATTTATTCTCTGTATTGTTTTCTTCATCTCCAATGCATTAACTTCTGCTCTAATCTTTATAATTTCCACCTTCTTTGGGCTTTGGTCATAACTTGATCTTCTTTTTCAAGGACTTTGAGGTATGGCATAAGATCTTTTATTTGGAGAGGATGTTTCCTAATATTTTCCTAATGTTTGGATTTACCACTATAAATTTTCCTCTTAAGATGTCTTTTATTGTATCCCACAGGCTTTGGTAGGTTCTATCTGGATTTTAGTTTCATTGTAAATATTTTTTAATTTCTTCCTTAATTTCATGTGTGATCCACTGGTTTAGGAGGTTGTTATTTAATTTCCTTATGTTTGTAGTGTTTTTGTAATTCCTTTGGAACAATTTCCAGTTTCGTTGCACTGTGGTCAAATAGTATATGTCTTAGTTACTCTTCTCTCGTTGCTGGGACAAATACCCGACATCCAAAATGAAGGAA
>NDGM011105529.1:0-12581 GCA_002564305.1 Octomys mimax | reverse complement strand
AAAAAAAGAAAAGAAAAGAAAAGAAAGAAAGAAAGAAAAAAGAAAAATAAAGAAAGAGAGAAAGAAAGAAAAAGAAAAACTTACTCTCTCAGCAGTTTCCAAGTGTGCTCTACGATGCTATCCGCCACAAGTCACTGCAATGCAGAGCCTGGGACACTCCCTGGTGTACACGATGTACAAATTCTTCTGGGAAAACCCAGTCTCAGTTCTTCTAGGTATATATGCCCAGGAGTGGGATTCCTGGATCACATTATTTTCTGTTTTTTGAAGAATACTGTCTTTCAAATCAGCAGTACCATTTACATTCCCAACACTGTACAAAGCTTCCATGTTCTCCGCATCCTCACGTGCTGTTATTTTTCTTTGTTTCTTTTTTCTTTTTTTAGTGGCCATTCTGATAAGTGTGAGGTAGATTTCATTGTGGTTTTGATTTGTATCTTCATATTAATTAGTGATGTTGAACATCTTTTCACATGCTTGCTGGCCATTGTGCATAGTCTTTGGAGAATTGCCTAAGTCTTTAAAAAAAAATCAAGTCATTATTTTTTATCAAGTAGTAGGGGGTCCTTATATATACTGGATATTAACCCTGTATCAAATATGTGGCTTGTGAACATTTTCTCCTGTTGCACAGGTTGTCTTTTTACTCTGTGGATTGCTTCACAAAAGTTTTTCAGCTTGATGTAGTCTCATTTGTCTATTTTTGCTTTTGTTGTCATAGCCAAGAAATCCTTGCCAAATTCAATGTCATGAAGCTTTCCCTTATGTTTTCTTCTACGAGTTTTATATTTTCAGCTCTTACATTTAGGCCTTCAATTCACTTAGAGTTAAGTTATGTATATGATGTATACAACTTGCTTTTTAACGCTTAATTTGTGTTTCAGATTCATCTGTGTCAGTACCGGACACGTAGCTCTGGTTCAGCCCACAGTAACCACTACTGGCTGAAAGAAGAGCATGGAGCAAGACCAAGACAGTCCTGCTTAAAGGCCTGGAGTCAAGAGTGCCAGGAGAGTGTTGGGGTGGGATGTGCAGAGGGGATCCTGTGGGCCGAGCAGGAGCAGAGACCCAGGCTGTAGAACTGGCAGGGGCAGGGCCCTGCTCAGGCTGCAGAAAGAGGCTAAGGACAAACAGGAAACAGCTCCATTGACACAGAAAAGGGCTCTAGACACTCTCTGTACCCAGGCTACAACCCTGTAGCTGACATTCTGAGGCTGGAGCTGAGCTTTTGCCTGCGGCATCAGTGCCGGATGGGCAGGGACTGAGTTCTGCAGGATTTGGAGCTTTGGCTTTGAGACACTCTCTGTGCCACAGGCTACAACATCTAAAATGGTATTTGAGGTGCTGTGCTATGTCTCCTCCTCTGTGGGACTGTGGTAGCCACACCTGGCCAGGGGTGAGTCCTCAGCAGTTATGGCACAGCGCTGAGGACCACACGGCACAGGGTCCAATGTATTGATCATTATCATAATCATTATAACAGCCCCCTGGTCAGTGCACAGAAGCAGAAAGGTGAGGGGTTGCCCAGTACACAGCATGGGAGAAGAAAATTGGAGCTGCCAGCCGCCCTGTGGAGCAAGGTCTGACTGCCTGCTGGCATTGGAGCGCCATGCTTGCCTGCTGGGGTTGAGGCTAAGTCTCTGCAGCCTCAGGAGGCTATGGAGTTGGGAGAGGATCATGCTCTGCAGACCAGGCACCCAGGTTCCCATCTTGTCCGAAGCTGCTTCCACGGATACCGGTCTTGAAAGAGCATGCCACCATCGGGCTGTTGATGTCGATCCAGTTGTCCCTGGGTATCCCCAGGCAACAACGCAGATGCACTCCAGGAATGCTGGTGTAGTTTCTGTTGAGTGCAGTTCAGTTTACAAAGTGGGCACCCACTCTGCTGCTGGACTGCCGGGCTCTGTGGACCCCTGTGGAACATTAGCAAAGAGGGGGCCTCACTGAGTTCCACTGGGCAGAAGACGCTTCCAGCTGGCACCCTTCCTGACTTAGCATGGCATTTTGCCGCACTGAGTATTGGGAACAGGCACTCAAATGTGAGAAGATCTGGGGCCAGCCAGAGACCTGGGGCTGGGGTGGCAGCTCCATCCCACTAGCCCCATTTTTGGAACAACATAACACAGAACATGTGGACTCTGCTTTTGAAAGCTGCCACTTGGTTGCAATCTGTGTGTTCTATTACATAGTTTGACATCTTGTTAGAATAGAAAGATTTCAAAATTAGCACCAACATTTGAGGAGAAATAAAATCTCTTCCATATGCTGCCGAGCTTGGGTGGCACCTAAAAGGAAGAGCTGAGCTGGCCACCTTCTGTGTACAGCCCCCACTGTGGCCTGTCTGCCTGTGCTCAGGAGCTCCCTCCGTCCTGACCTGATTTCTGTTCCCTGGCCCCTCCCCGTGTCCATGCTACTCTCCCCAAAGTGTCTGTCTGTCTTCTCAGCCCTGCTCTGGCCTTCCTTCACCTGTCCACTGAGGACATCAGTGACCAGAATTCCTCCCATCAGCCTTGGCAAGAAAGGCTGGGCAGTGAGATCAGCAGCACCTGCCTGGCGTTCATGGGATGCCCAGACTCCTCTCCCTGCTGTGGAACAGAAATGAGAGTTCTGGAAAGTCCTGAGTAGAATCCAGTGAATCGTCCCAGGTCCTGAGGGCAGGCCTCAGGAGCAGCAGTCAGTGGTTCTCATCCTGCTTCTCAAGTGTTCCCATTAGACTCTGTTGCAGCAGTTCTGGGGGCCTGAGACTCTGGGGGAGGCTGCTGCTGTGGTCTCAGAGAGCTGCCCTGTGTGCCAGCGTGGCCAGGCCTCGGAACCTCAGAGAGCTGCTCCTGGAGTTCATGGGTGTCTGTGAAGGTGTGTTAGATGAGACTGACATTTAAATGTGCAGACTTTGGGCAGCGCAGATGACTGTCCGTGATGCAGGCGGCCTCCTCCAATCAGCTGAGGACTTGAGAAAAAAAGGCTGAAGTTTCCCAAAGAAGAAAGGATTCTATGGCAGATGGCCTCTGGATTTGGACTAAACTGTCATCCCTTCCCTGGGTCTCTGGCTGCCGGCTGCCCTGTAGGTTTCCAAGCGTCAGCAATGTAAGCCAATTCCTTAAATTCTCTCTCTCTCTCTCTCTCTCTCTCTCTCTCTCTCTCTCGTCTGTCTGTCTCTATCTCTGTCTCTGTCTGTTTCTCTCTCTCTCTCTTTCTCCCTCCCTCTCTCTCTCTGGTGTGTTTGTGTGTATGCATGTCTTATGAGTTCTGTTCAAGTGGGTTCAAACTTCAGTCTTTTAACCCACTGTGAACTATGGGACAAGTTGACATCCCAAACCTTTGCTTCCTTCTCCATTATGTGGAGATTATACATTTGGCACAGTGTCCGGCCCTCAAGAAACCCATAATAGGTTAGAAAAGTGGCCTCCATCAGGCCCCAGTGATGATCCAACAGTGCCAGGGGAACCATAGGAAATCCTGCCCTCTGGGTCTTCAGGGAATCTTGTTTTCAACCCCCCACCCCCACCAGAGCATCCCTACTGAAAAGTTCTTTCCTGAAAATTTCAGGAAAATGAGACTGGAGCCTTTTCCAGAAGCCCAGCGTTCTGAGGTTAAACACAAGAAGGTCCCTGTGGCCCTGGTGCCCTCTACTCTCCTCACTGTCGGCAGGAAGGAGACCAGCAAGTGGTGGTTTCTATCAGAACGTCTTCCCGGAGCTCTTCACTGGGGCAGAGCCAGCTTTTCCTTCCTGTTTTAATTGGCATTGATCTGTTTATTATTCGTCCAGTTCTCTGGAGAAAAGACCAGCAGGCTGATTTCCTCTCTGCACAAGTGGGAGCCCTGGGTACTGCTGTACTCTCAGACACTCCCGGATGACTTGGAGTTTCTGGCTCCTTGGGGCCCTAATTGGCAGGGCTGTGAGCTGGGGCCTGGAGACCTCCACTGGGGTCATGAATGTTCTGTAGAATGAGGGAAGACTGTTTTACATAGCTAATTTGAACTAGGGTTTGCAGAGCAACCTGGCTGGTTTTCTTCATAGGTCATGGGGGCCACAGATCCAACCAAAGCCAAATCTAGCCCCACCTGCTTTGTAAATAAAGCTTGCCTGGAGCACTCCCACAGTCAACAGACACCTGGACTTCAGCACCTGAGAACCACGCCCCAGGTGCCCTGAACTACAAGGCTGGGCGGGCCATGTTCCCAAAGCTTGTTGTGGGTAGGAAGGGGTGTGTGTGTGTGTGTGTGTGTGTGTGTGTGTGTATGCACTACATGTGAAACACAGTGGGCAGGCTCACTGGAGTGATAGAGGAAGGTTTTATCTGCGGTTTGTCTTGATTTGCAAGGGACTTCAGTACTAGGAGGAAAGATGAACTGAAAGGTGGAGGGCATGCTGTTCGGGACCCCAGTGCTGCTGCTTGACAGAACAAGGAGGTAGACAGCATGTCCACACCCGGAAGTGCTCAGCCTACTGACCAGCCTCCGTGGCTGCACTGTGACCCTCAGGTGTCACCAAGGCCGATCCTTGGCTGCTCCAGCCTCCGTGGGCCTCTGCTCCTCCCTAGTGAAAGTCTCCATAGGCTCGTGCCTGTGTGCTTATTTACTGCTAAACCCCAGCCCCTGGCACTCACGTGCCCCACAGATGCTCACAGAGCAGAAGAGTTAATGTCCAGGCACACCTGCTGCCTGAGGTTTAAGAAAGAAAGCTGAGATATGGAAGTAAGAGTTTTCAGAAGTTATCAGGTAAGTGCTGATTTGTCATTTTGAAGTACGAGTGACAATAGCAGCACTTGCTGTCTATTTCCTGGTAGCTACTTGGGGAAATTTACTGAACCATGGATATAGAGAAAAGAAGTACCCTCTGTGGATAAGCCTGAGAAAGGTGTCACACACCACATTAGACTCCCACAAATTCTTCATCCCTGTGTAGTATTCATGGAAAGAGGCCTCAAAAGCCATCAAGAGTTCCAATATCCCATTCTAGGCCCAGGTCTACTTCAAATGTGGTCTGGGCAAGGTCCACTGAAAAGTTCTCTTCCTATAGAATTTCCCAGTGAGTGGTTTGGTCTCATCCAAAACACAAGTGAAACTTTGCAGGGCCTGGATCAAGACTTCTCAATACATCTCCCAGCAGCCATGAGCCTGGAGTTTGTGGAAATGAACTTCAGCTGGTGGACTCTGGGAGGCATTTGGTGATGGGCTAGACGAGATACCTCTGGAGACTGGATCATCCTTGGGTCTCCTTCCTGCCTTAAGGTACGTCACAGAGGACTTAGGGGGCTCTCTGTTGCTGGGCTGTGGGACGTGGTACATCCTCCTGAGGTGTGAGCATAGACCTTGCTGATGCAGCACCTCTGGGTCAGAGCTCTAGTTAGAAAATGCACTTGTGAGCCATAGCGGCCAGTGGTGAGTGGACATCACCAAGGGTCATGGGTACTACACAGAGCTGTGTGTGTGCCTCAGAACCCTGAGAGTGTCCGTCCTACCCATGAAAAGGTGAGGAAGCTGAGGCTCAGATGGGGCAAGTGATGTAACTCAGTCCATGCGCATATGAGTAGCAAACCAGGATTTGTTCCCTAATCGCAGCCTTGAAAACTGGAACACTCTTCACCCACCGCCTTTGGTCTGGGGCCTAGCCGCAGCCTGCCTGTAGGACATGCCTGGGCATGGTGCAGGAGGTGGCTCCAGGAGCACTTGGCATGGCAGAACAGGAGTTCTAAACTGAGCCCCAGGAGGACTGGGGAGTAGATTGTGAGGCCAGCTGAGAGTCTGCAGAGCCCTGAGCAGGGGCTTACGGGTCTGAAGTCTCGTGGAGGCAGCTGCTCCATCTCTCCTTCTGAAGAATGCAGAGCAAGACAACACGTGTACCACCCAGTATTCACGGATTCCTTGTCCCGTGTGAGGCACCAGGCTTGGCCCGGGGAACGCAGTGCAGGCCAAGTGGCCCCAGTCGGAAATGAGCCATGCTCAAGACTTAATGGAGCACCCTAAGCTCCAGGTTTCCCTATTGGACAGGCCCAGCCTGTATTACTGCATCCAACATGGGTTTCCTCACTCTGTTTGCTCTGCTGATTCTTCCTGCTCTGCTTTTGCAGTATTATCTTGGAGGCTCCATTCCATGCCCTCTTCTTTTTAATTAATTAATTAATTAATTAATTTGATACTGGGTCTTGCTGTGCAGTTCAGACTAATAATGACTCTCCTGTCTCAGCCTCTCCAGAGCTGTGGTTATAGGCATGCTCCACCACACCCAGTACCTGGGATCAAACTTGGGACCTCGCCCTTGCCAGGCAGGTGCTTATGCTGCTGAACTATCTCCCCAGCCCTCCATGCCTGCTTCTTTTTCTAACTTCCCCTCTCTCTGATCATCACTTCAGTGTGACCCACCCATAGCCATTCAGCATGCCCAGACTTCACAGTCCCACTTCCAAAACCAAGTGCTGGCTTTTTCTTCCCAACTAGAGCCTTTTCCCTTTGGTGCCACAGAGGTAGTCCTGCCTCACTGTGCACTGGCAGAACAGTTTGCACCTGTCCCAGCCTTCACTGTGATTACAAGCTTCTTAGGCAGCTGTCTATCTTCCAAGGGTACAGGCTTCCCAAGAGCAGCACCTATCTGCCTGTGAGTGTGTACGCTCACCCATACAGTGAGTTCTTTTTATTTTATTTTATTTTGTGGAACCGAGGATTGAACTCAGGCCCTTACGCTTGCCAGGGAAGCGCTTATTCTAGTAAGCCACCTCCCCAGCCCCTTTTTTATTTTTAAAGAATACAAAGTGGTACAAAAAATTAGACATGATACAAAAATTCATTAAATAAAGTAATAGGAATTCTAAATGGTTGTTGTATTGCATAATGTTATCTTCATATTAGTCATTTAGGTTACCAGATATAAACCTTACAAATTGATTTTAAAAAAGTTATGGGACATTAAAAAGAATAGAATGAAATAAAATAAATTTTTAAGCATTAACTACTCCTTTCAATAGACCAGCAGAAATCAGTAGCATACTTATCTAAACTATCTTGTGTACATACATAAATATATCTTTTCCCCTTGTTTCTTTTGTCCTTTTCCTCATCCCAGTTTTTCCTTCCCATTGAACAGATTCTTTTCCTTTCACAGTATCTATTGTACCTTTCAAATTTTATTTATTCTTTCAGGCTTTCACACTAGCCAGACAAAACGATGTTTGCACCTGAGGGTCTGATTTATTTCACTTACCAATTCTACTTGCATCCATTTATCTACAAAGCCTTGAATTTGTCTTTTTCTATAGGTGAGTAAGACTCCATTGTGTAAAAATACTACATCTTCTTTATCCATTCCTCAAGTGATGGGCATTTGGGTTGTTTCCAGGATTTAGCTGTGACAAACTGCGCTGCTAAGAACATGGTGCACATGTATCACTGTGGAATGATGTTTTCAGTTTGTTTGGGAAAATATTTAAGAAGGGAATAGCTGGCTTGAATGAGACCACCAATCCTAGCCTTTTTCCCCCTAGCCTTTTGAGGAATCTAAACTTACATAGCTTTCCAAGATCTCTGAGGTCCGGCTCAACTTGTGATTGCTTTGCTCAGGTATATACCACCCTCCTCTGTGGCTGCCACCTGCCTGGACAGCAACTGGCATGCATGTGCAGTGAGAACAACCCACCACCTTTACCCTGCAGCATTCCGAGATGCTGGTGCCTGGTCTTGCCTGCTGGCTCCGAGGGACCCTCTCGGGGCCTGCCCTGCTTGGGTACAGGGCATTATGTTGTCCCTTTACCACATGGATTCTCCACTTTCTCCAGCCTTTTCTCTTCTGCATGTGTCTCCCACTTTCTAAACTACACTATGCCACGGAAGAGAGAAAAGAAATGGAAGAAATAGAGGGAGAGTGAGTCCTAGGAGCCTGTTTTCTCAGAGGTGAGGGGAACTGTGTGCTCCAAGCTCCTGTGTCAGAGCCATCCCAGAGTGGAATTTTTTCATTTGTTTTCTTTCCATGTTAGGGTATTGCAGATTTTAATGTCCTCGTCTGTTTCTGGAAGCTCCCCTCTTCCACTCTTCTCCCAAAGGCTCATTTGAGAAGGAACAGTTTTGAGACAATCCCCAAGATGGTCCAAGTTAATATTTTCTTTTGTTTCAGGATTTGGGGCTTATTTTTTCTGGTGAGCATTGCAGTTCAAACCTGACATTTCAGAATACACATCCGAGCTATGACGTCAGGCTGCAGAGCGCACACATGTTTGTCTTGGCTTCACCACCAGACCTGTTTCAGACCCCAGGGGTACAGACAAGAGGGAAAGCAACAGCTGAGTCTTGCACCTGTGTCAGAAGTTTAGTCACCGGCCTTGGGACTCATGAGTCCAGCAATGCCCCCAGTCCTGCACAGACCCTGGTGTGCAGCTTGCTTTGATGTTAGTTTGCTTCTGCTGTTCAACCAGGACTGTGGTGGCTGCTGGTTATGAGATGCTGTAGATCAGAACTGGCCAGACTTCTCCCTCCTCCCAGGAAAGCCAGAAGGGGGCCTGCTTTGATTGACAGCTATAATTGTGTTGTTGTGGACACTCTACACAGGCCCTGGGAGTGTCAGTGCTGACCACAACTGGCAGAATAACAACTTTATGCCTATATACATACCAAGTAGAAAGTTCAGGTTGAGTATATTAAAATCATGCATAGGAATGACACCAACAGCTCACATGACTTACGATTTTTTTGGTTGCAGTGTCTCAGGCTTTCCTGCTCTTGGAGCCCTTTCTGTGCCACTTTCCTCTGGGTACACCACCTGACGAATGCAGAATGGGAAACGCAGACTTAAAGGCTTGGTCACTGCTGGTGGAGTTTAAGAGACAGCCCAGCAGGCAGAGGCGGTCTCTCTGGCCCTGCTCTTTGGTGGAGGACTTCATTTCTTGTGCAGTGTTTCTGGAGTTACTAAGTGTCGTAGGTGCATGGTTCAGAGTGATGGCAACACTCTACTAAATCTTGTTTCTTTCACCATAGAACTTTATAGGGAGAACTCTGGAGGAGGGGGGGGGGTCACTGCTTCCTGCTCTCCAAAGAGCTTGCCCATTCACTCTTGAGGCCGTGACAGTTAAATCTTACTTTCATTTAAATCATTTGGAATACTGTGATCTACACAGGGCCCAGGTAGACGTCCATGCCCCTTGGCAAACTACGTGCTGGAGACTCATGGAAGAGCCCAGCCACAAAGCAGGTGGCTTCACCTGCTAGCTATACCTGGTGGTCTCCCAGGAAGGCCAGGCTTGGCCTCAATTTACCATCCATGAAGTGGACAGGCGGTAGACAAGAAGCTTCACAGAGGTGTAAGGACTTACCAAGAGATAAGCAGACTTTGTGGACTGCGAAGCTATGAAAATAGCCATTGCTTTTGACAGTGGATATCTAGGGTACAAACAGATTGGGAGGAAGGTGATATTTAGGGTAATATTTAATTTATTTATTTATTTATGTATTTAGTACAGGGTCTACAGAGTCTCACTACACAGATTGGACTTGTAGTAATTCTCCTGTTTTCAGCTTCCCAAGCTCTGGGATCACAGGCACGCTCCACCACGCCCAGTCTTAATCGCCATCTCAGTGGCCCCGGGGGCGGGGCCAGCACAGCAGGCTGGGGATTGAACATCTGACCCCTGAATCTGCCTAAGCAGGCGCTTTAGTAATATTTTATTTTTAATTAAAAAAATTTTTTTTTGAGTCAAGGTCTTTCTATGTAGTTCAGGCTGGCCTTAAACTCATATCAGTCTTGCTGTGTGCTGGGATTACAGCTATGTATGCCGCTACGTTCAGCTTTAGGATAGCATTTTAAAGCTCTTCAGGTAGCTGTGCATGGTGGTACATGCCTGTGATCCCAGCACTTGGGAGGCTGATGCAGGAGGATTGCGGCAAGTTTGAGGCCAGCCTGGACTATATAGAGAGATCCCGCCTCAGCTCCCAGACTCAATAAATAAAGCTCTCCAAGCACTTTGCACCTCTTACAATTGGTACACCAATCGCTAACATGTATTTATCATTACCAACTTCCTAGTTTCCTCTGGAGTTACTTCCTGATGTCACAAAATTTTATTTTAGTTAGTTTTTCTCTGCTGGGAGGACTAGGGATGTCACAATGTGTGCGCTCACTATAAATGGAGGCAGAAATGGAGAATGGATGGGTGATTTCATTCGAGATGTTAACAGTTTCAAGATAGCAACGGCAGACATCAGGCCAGTGTGGATCCCTCCGCTGGAAGAAGAAAAGGCAGTAGAAAGGTAAAAAGCAAGAGTGAATTGGTGTGGGAAGAAGGGCTGTGAGCCCATCAACGAGCCCATGAGCTCATCCAGGGCTGGGCAGGACGTGAGCAGAAGGAGCTCAGGTAGGGCAAACCTGCGGGAACCACCCAGGTCGTCCTGAAGATCAAACAGTGACGAGCTTCTGGAGAGGGAAGCCTCGTTTCTTCTGGCTTTAGTGTTTATAAAGAGGGTACTTACGAGATCCCAGTAAATCACTTATCAGCGCTTTAAGAGAATAATTTTATTTTTAAAAAGTATGTTTTCTGGGGCCGGGGATGTAGCTCGGCGGTGCACGCCTTCCTAGCAAGCGCTAGGCCCAAAGTTCGATTCTTGGTAAAAAGAAAATAGTAAAAATAAGACCAAAAAGAAGTCCCGTTGAGGGCTGGGAAGATGGCTCAGTGGAATAAGCGCTTCCCTGGCAAGTGCAAGGGCCTGAATTCAATCCCCAGTTCCACCCCCCCCAAACAAAAACAAAAAAAAAGTCCCTTTGGTAAAACGTATGTTTTCTGGATGGCCTGAGCTAGAGGAGTCACCCTAGGCAGGGCGGCCGTGCCACAGTCCCGCTCTCTCATCCACCTCCTGGTGTCTCTCAGCTCCCTGGATCCGGTGCTGCCTCCTCATTATCTTCATCCTATGTAAGGTAAAGAGCAAAAGGGAGTCCAGAGTTCATGTGGAAAAGTCCGCCACGCTTTCATCTTGGTGCATGAAAACAGAAAGCGTCTTGTGTAAGGTTCTGAGAGCGTGCGGAGGGATTCCCAAGAACTGGGCCGAGAAAAGTTCGCAAGACAATCATCAACGCATGGACAGTAGGTTCCACCAGGAGCTCTGTGATGAGCAGGAAGACACTGATGTCTTAAAAGCCTTTCAGTGTGTTTCACATAAGATTAAATTGGGGAAGGCAGCTTTTGCGAGACACAGACAACAAGAATGAGTAGAAATATCAAAATGACCTTAATGAAATGACATAGTTCAGAGGGTACTCCCAAATGCTAAATTGATCCTTGATGCCAGCCTACGTTAGGATCCCGCACTCCTGTCTCACTAGCCTCTGTACCACTGTCTTTGCTGCAGGTCATAAACTGGCAGGTTCTCTCAGCATTTACCTCCTACCACTCCTCCCAGGTGGGTGTGAGATCCATGAGGCCACCCCAAGTTGGCTTTTTACAAAAAGAGAGAAATTAAAGGTCAGTTTGTTTAGGCTGCTATAAAAAAATGCCACAGACGAGGTGGCTCAGAACCAACAGACATTTATTTCTCTGGACTTGGGAGGCTACAAGTCCAGGGTGGAGGTGCAGCAGGCCTGGTGTCCGCTGAAGGCCACTTCCCATTCTGGTGCTGCTGTCATTCTGCGGCATCTTTCAGCAGAAGGGAAGAAGGAACATTTTAGGGCATCATTTAAATCACATTCCCATTGTTAAATGACAGATTCTCTTCTAATTCTAGAAAAGTCTGTAAGAAGACTAAGAAATCTCATTGGTAAATATCACATTTTGTGCTATGTTCTAAATATTTCTTTAACATAGGTATTTAATTGATAGATATTCATTTAGCCTCCACTCTGCTTCTTTTTGAATTTTTTTTGTATTAATGTTTAGGTTTGGATTTTGGTTATATCGCTTTTACTGTTTTTAATGTGAAAATATGTACTCTTGTATTTATCATTGCTCTGTTTTCAACACTGCTGTGGTCTGAAATTGCACACTTCCTGCTACTTGTTAAATCCTAAAATCCTAGAGTAGGTTTCAGACCACTGTTCTTGATCCTTCATTTTGTTTTTTAATTCAATGAGACTTTTTGATGTGTGTATATGTGACATACATCGCAATCTTTACTGCTGTCTATGTTGTCAATTGCATGAAAGTTATGAACATAATAGATTTTTTATTTTATATAAAAAATTAAAAAAGAAATCAAGAAAATAAAAAGTACAAATAATTGAAAAAAAGAGACAAAATTCAAAATTCAACTACTCCTTCCCATAGACCAGCAGAAATCCTCAGTACAATTGTCCAAACCATCCTGCTTACATACATGGCTGTATCTCTTTCCCTCACTCCATCTCCTGTCCTTCTCAACTCAGTAATTTCTTCCTTTTAAATAGGTTTATTCTCTCTTCATAGAATCTATTGCATCCTTCAGATTTTATTTTCTTTTTCAGGTTCTCACACTAAGAAGACAGTACGATGTATGCACATGTGGGTCTGATTTATTTCACTTAAGAGAATGGTCTCTAGTTGCATGCATTTACTGATAAAACCCTCAAATTCATCCTGTTTTATAGCTGAATAATACTCCATTGTGTAAAAATACCACATCTTCTTTATCCATTC
>NDGM011105504.1:0-11895 GCA_002564305.1 Octomys mimax | reverse complement strand
AAAAAGGCTGATTTTATTACTCTTCACAGCTTGAGTTTTGGTGGATGACAGGTTTATTCAGATAACAAATTAATAAACTATGGATCGATTAAATTTGTATTTCAATTAGAGTAATAAGAGAAAACGCAAATGCCTCTGAAGGACTGTCAGATGTAAACTGTGTAAATGGGCCCATATGATTAGATCAATGGCAGAGATTACAAATTACAGCTTGAACCAGAGAGCTACTTGAGTAAGCTATGACTTAACCAGACTTGACATCAATAAAGCTTCCCTGCCATTTAATCTAATACTTCAGCAGGAAAATGTTTCCAGAGGAATGGGTGAGCCAGAGGTTTATTAAGTTTTAATTTTCTATTTAAAATGTCTTGAAGTGCTAATGTAATTGTATTTCAGTTTGCAGCATGGGGTTCAAGCTCTCTAATCGAGATGCTGTCAACTAAGATGCTCACTGTCAGTAGCAGGCCCAAAGGGAAGCCTCATTTCATGTTCGACATCTCGAATTTCTTTTTTCCAAGGAACAGCATAGCCCATGTCTTTATAATTTGCCATCACATGGTGACTTTTCGTGGCCTTACATCATGTGGAGCCAGGAATGTTGTCCAGGAGCAAATGATTAAAAGCTGATTAAAATCACTATAGCTGAATGTTCTGATGCATTGAGATTAGGAAATACTGTGTGTAGATCACAAAACCCTTGAAGTAGATGTGTTAGTTAAAAGTTGGATTTGTCTGGAAATGAAAAGGAGAATAGGTGACAGAAAGGCATCATTTTTTCTGAGTTGCCTAGAAGCCCCATGGTAGACAGTTGCTGATGCAAGCCTATGGTTCTCAATGATCATATTTCTACAACCTTTTTCTTTTTCATCTTTCTCTCCTACAACCACAAAAAGACTGATTGATGCTCAAATTCACTTTCAAAAAAATTGTGCTCTTTTTTTTATGTAGTTGGTACAGGGTCTCACTTATCATGAGACTTATATTGATCCTCCTATTTTCATCCTCTTCAGCTCTGGGATTTAAGGCATGTGCTACCATGCCTGGTCCCAGGGGTGAGGCTGATGTGGCATGTGGTGTCGAGGATCAAACCTGGATCCCTGTGCTTGCCTAAGCAGGCTCTTGGTCTGCTGACCTATCTCACTGGCCCTAAAATCGTGCTATATCATAGGTACTTATTTTTTTATTTTCCTTGATGACAATGTTTTCTTCTTTTCCAAATATGTATAGTTCTTTTTTTTTTGAATTTTGTGTTGACCTCACATATAAATGGTAAGTACCTTGAAAGCTTATTGAGATAAAATAATTTTCCGTATAGATTTTTTTGAGGGGCTTCCTCCATTGTTTTGTACTTCCCTAGTCTACAGTTATTCAGTATCACCCTTATTAACTCACCCTCTTTTTCCTAGCACTCTCTTGAATTAAGGTTGCTTACAGAGTGAAAAAGCTCCATCGTTTTCTGTTGTCGGTGGCAAATACGCAATGTGAACCTGCACGGAAGCCTTGCCTGCCAAAAGTCAAATTACCTCTGTTTGGTTCTATTCTTTCAACCACAAACTCCACATTTAACGGAAATCTGCATGAATTGGGGGGACGCTGTCTTAGCACGGTTGTGCTCACCTCATTGCTTTGAATGACTGCACGGTTATTTTTCTGTCTTACTTGCTTATGACATTTCTTTAAAACTTGTTTGGAAATCAGTTCTTTTTTTGGGGAAAAAGACTCATTCTATTCTCATTTTTTCTTTGTTTTCCCTGCCTCCAAATCAGCTGTTACCTAGTTGAGGAACTGTCTTCACTGCCCTCACTATGGAATACAACAGCTTCTGTTTATAGAATCCATCCCTAATCCATCGTGTGAATTTTTTTAGTGCTGGAATATTAAGCCACAAACTTGTGCAGACATAATGAAGAGGGGCATCGTTATTGGGTTGGAAGATATTGAATCTAGCATTTTCCACTATTTCTGAATATGTGGGAACAACAAACTGGGGACAGTAACGAAGTCCTTTTCATACTTAACAGACAGCTCAGCACGCAAATGAAAATGAGTTAAAACTTGAAAGATACTTCTAAGTTAGTCAATAAGGACAGACACAAACTGTAGTTTTTCAAAACGATAAAAATGTAAAAAAGAATCCTGCATGGAAACTACTGTGTTATGACTATTGTAGCAAGCCTCAAGGGTTCGATATGCCTATTTATATGCTGTGTGTTTAGTTTCACAGCACTAAACCATGTGATTTATGAAGTGATATCAAACAAAAATAGCTCTGAATTATGAAATCTTCATGTGATTTTCCTCTGCTACTTATTTGGGTGACCAGCTTGCACATTTCATGACTCAAGACTCACCATTGCCAGTCAGGTTGCTTTTAAAAAACACGATGGCATCTATCGGTGCTGCAGCAACACCAGATGGTGTTGGGGAATTTAGCCAGGCTGATGTATTATAACTTATCTTCTGCATGCCCCAAATGCCAGTGATGAGGAGTCCTCAGTGTCTGGCATTTGCCAACGTGTAAAGGCTCCATAAAATGAGAACTGCTGAACTTGCGGGAGGGCCTCAGGCTGGGAGGCTGGAAATAGGCCACTATGGGGCCAGGTATGATGTGATCCGCAGAAACCAAACTCAACTATGGCTTCGATCTCAGCCGCTCAGTCTATAAAGCCAACTATATTTCAAGAATACTATCTTGACATGGTGGTATTTCAGATACTCCCGTCTGACATGTCCACAATCACTTCTCCTGACACAACAAATGCTGTACTCATTCTCTTTGCTAGATTATTAAACACAGGGAAAAGAGGCACCCCAGGGAATTCCAACATGCTCCCTTGGCAGATCATTTAGTGCATCTGAAAACAATATGAAGTTTGGTATCGACAATTTGTTGACTTTAAATAAATGAAATGATACAGTATTTGCTGCACAATATTATGAAATATCAAGGATACTTGATTCCTGGGAATAGCAAGCATTACTTCATTCAATTGTTTTAGATCTATTAAAACATTAACCAATCACGATAATCCTAATAACTTTTGTCCATTTTGATTTTTGCATTACCTGTCATCTCTCTCATCTTTCTATGCCTCTTTCTCCTCTTGCTACAAAAACTTCACCTGTTTATCTCTACACTATTATTATGGATGATTGCTTATTTTTTGTTCAAGACCATGAGTTTTGACTGTAAAGAATTGATTTCTCTTGTAATTTTGTCTGCCGCAGTTGTTTGAGGTCAGGTTTAAAGTTGACCCTTCCAGAGATTTATGTTTGTTTTTGGCAGTCATTTGACATTTGATCAGCACAGGTCAGCTTTAGATGAAAATTTCTGTGTGAGAGCCCTGAGCCTGAACAGGTAGTGTGGCTCACAACTGCAGACACGGATATAGACCAGTTTTTATCTACACAATCATGCAGTCTTCTGGAGTCAGGCAAAAACTGTCAAGGTAAAAGTAATCTTGGGTAGTACTTCATTTCCCAGTGCATAGAACCCAATGAACATGCAGATGTTGGTATCTTAGTGTCATTTTAAGAACTGGTGCATAGAAAACTGCATCAAGGGCTGGGGAGATGGCTCAGCAGCGTAAGCAGCTGCCTGGCAAGTTGAAAGTCCTGAGTTCGATCCCCAGTACCAAAACGCACAAACAAACTGCATCTATCTTTAACTGTAGAATTTTAAAGGTTACATTCTATAGACAAATTCTTACAATAACATGCATTTTATTTTTGAAAAGAGAAAAGACAAATACAGAAATAAAATATTATTCATATTTAGAAAGGCATTATTTATTGAATGAATATAATATACATTATATTAAGTGGCAAAAAAATCCTTCCAACTTGAATAATGTGGGCATGAGCTATTTGTTTTTAAAGGCTTTTTTAATGGTATATGCCGATACATATTTGAATGTTTTGCTTTGCTGGAAGTCATAGCTTAGAAATTGTACAATCTTGCAATTTAATAACTATGGTATAACCCTGAAGAGATGTCAGTGGAGCTTAGAGGAAAGACCATTTTAATCTACCTGTAGAAGTGATGGAGCTCTTCATTGTGGCTTTGATATTTGTATGTTTGTAAGCATTCACCAGGTGAATAAATTTGACATGGTGGAGATAAAGTTATAGACTGGGAACCTGACATTGTAAAGGCATAGCAGTTTGACACATTTAAGGAACTATATGCACTAATGCTACAAAATATATTGTGTATTAGTACAAACAATGAGAATGCAGTGAAAAATGGCTTAAATAGTTAAGTAAAGATCACTGAGAATTTATTTTGTTTTATGTATTTTATTTCGTTTCATTTTAGGGCTGGGGATTAAACCCACACCCTTCTCACTAAGTTACAACCTCAGTCTTTTAAAAATTTTTAATTTTGAGACAGGTCTTGCCAAGTCTTTAAGTTACACAGGCTGGGTTTGAATTTGCAACCTTCCTGCCTTAGCCTTGCAGAGGACTGAGGCTAGAGACGTACACCACCATGTTTGCTGGAGTCCTTTTACTTTTGAGTCATTTTCAGTTATTGAGTGTGAAGTGGTTTCTGAGAGTTTTTAGTAGTAAATGTAATTGCTTTGCGTTCTTTGAGTAGATAAAACTCCTATAGCGATGCACATTTAGTGTGGCTGAGCTCTGGTGGGCTCAAGACACAGGGCAGCATGTCAGTCTGTGTTAGAGACTATGCAAGCGAATGGCTCTGAGTCCAGCATGGTTAACAGGCCATGGCTTCCAAGAAGGTGCCAGAGGTGGTTGGAAATTTTTTAAAATAAAAAAGCCAACATGGATGTTCAGATTGAATGTTTTAAATGCTCTGATTTTGTTGGCTAAATAAAACTAGAATTCTTTTTGAAATTATCTCAATAATCCACCATCCCAGGCTTCAGTTAGGATGGTCAAGCTTGAGTTAAGAAGGGGTTGAGTACTTTTAGGTCCAAATTCAACAGTCATACATATACTATGATTTATTCCACTTTTGTTCTATTTTATTATATGATTATACTAGCCTTTTTTTTTTTTTCAAAATAGGTAATCAGAATGGCTTTCCATGATGCTCCAAATTCTGGGACACAGTTCAAAACATAAATGAAAACAACATTGGTTATTTAAATTATAAATGCCGAACACTAAAGATCACTAAAGATCCTCAATATGGTATTTGAATGAGAAAACCTATGGATTGACATGTTGCATTTACTGATGGTTTTTTCATTGGTATGGCTTTCTAGAAGGCTGGCAAGGAGAGCCTTGTTCAACAGATGGATGTTAAACTGATCCTAAAATTGTATCCAATTTTATGATAGTATATATTTTCTTAGTTTTCTTCGTGTTACCAGAAACCTTTTGGAGGGAAGGCAGTAAAGGCAAATACATGGTCTTCTGAGGAAAGAGGACTGCAAGTTTGAGCCCAGCTTGGGCAACTTAACAGAATTAGTGAGACCCTGTCTCAAAGATAAAAAATAAGTAAAAAGAGATAGGGATGTAGCTCAGTGCAAAGACCCTGGCAATTCCTGGTCCTGGGAAATAAAAGACTTAGGAATTATGAGAGATAATTAACAGTCTTGACTTGTGAATGGAAATTTGTGAACACAGGATTCTCACTTTCAATTATTAATAGTACTAGTACTAGTTAATATTAATAATACAAAATTATTAATATTAACAGCACTAATTAATATTAATAATACAAGAAGTAGAATAAGTGAAAGAACTATAAAGTCAATTGTGTGCTTGAAGTATGCACACGTGTGCTGCACAACTCCCTCTGACTTCTATAATACTACCTTTTTATTTAAGTTCTTCAAATGAAAGCTTGGGTTACTATTATTTTTTTCATAATGAAATTCAAACTCCTAAGACTATTTAAAGGTCTTTATAATTTGGAGTATAATATGATTGTATTTATTCTTTATTATCCAAGTCCTGATGTTACCCTAGAAGTATCTTCCAAATCACAAATTGCTGTCTGTGGCACTGCCTGAAAGATAAATTCCCTGAACTCTTCCTGGCTGCAGCTTGGGATTTGGAATGCTGGCGTGTAGTGAAATAAGCCCTTGGTGTGTCTCCGTCCGACCCCACACATGCCCAGTCTGTCGTCTTTGCCAGGCTGTGCAGTGTGTCTGTACTTTGCTCAGCCCATTTTACTTTCAGGGATGACCTTTTCTCCCTAAACATATCTATTCAAATTTTATCCAAAATTCTAGGCCTTGAGTTAACTGTATAAAGTGTGCAGGTACAAATTGTTTCCTCAGATGATTATAGCTTTTATTTCTTACATTATTGTTTTAAAACTACCAATTCTTGAATTATCTTAATTTTATTTTCATGAGAAAATGATGAAAATAAGTTTTTAAATGAGACAGGGTCTCACTATGCAGCTTGGACTCATAGTGATCCTGTTGTTTTCAGCCTCCCCAGTGCTGGGATTATGGGCGTGCACCACCATGTTTGGTCTCAGTGGCTGGCTCAGGGTGCCCGGGGTTGGGGCTGGTGTGGCATGTAGTGCTAGGGATTGGACCCGGGTCTCTGAGCTTGATATGCAGGCACTTAGATGACTGAGCTATCTCCCTGGCCCCTGAAAATGATTTTGAGTGAATTAAATCATAATTTGGTTCATGAAAGGCATCATCTTCTGTATGGATATGATGGCAAGATATGAAGACTTTATGAAAATTTCATTTGGATAGTGATGTGAGGGCAGTGAAATATAGTTTAATGTGGGCAGAGTTTTCTTCCTTCTCATGAAAATTATTCATCTCCCCATTTATTTTATTTTTTATATACATTTTAATCTATTATTTATTTATTTGATATAGAGTCTCTCTATGCAGCTTGGACTCTTAGTGATCCTTTTGTCTCAGCCTCCCCAGCTCTGGGATTACAGGCATGTGCCACCACACCTGGCTTGGGTGGCTGGCATAGCACGTGACACTGGGGATAGAACCTGGGTCCTTATGCTTGCCAGGCAGATGCTTAGGCCACCGGATTATTTCCCTGGCCCTAGCTCCCCATTTATTTAAGTAAAATTTTAATAACTTTTATAAAGCTTTATTTTTGCTCCATAAATGTCTTACTTATATTTGGTTTAACTTCAAATGTCACCTTGCTTTTGTTACTGTTGTTAAAAGTTATATTTAATTTAAAATGTTGTAAGAAAAGTTAAAATATTTAATGTTTATAGACATGCTAAGAATTTTTTTTTTATGCTAAGAATTTTTGAGCACATCTTACTACATCTCAAATTGTGTGTATTCTTTTGGATTATCTAAGTATAAAATCTTAAGATACTGTAAACAGTGTCTTTATTTTCATTTATACCCCTTGTACTTTTGTTTTGTTTGTATTTATTTTCTCATTTCTTTCAGTAAAACCTCACCCAATTGTAGCTAAACTTATTCAAAAGTGTTTTCTAGGAAAATACAAATTAAATCAGTGAGTGAGTAAATATGTCACACACAGTGAAAATGTACTTACTGACACTAGTAGCTATTGAGATATGAGGAAATAGAAACTCTTATGTAATATTGATTGGAGTGAAAATTGTTAAAATTTCTATTCAGATTAATTTATCATTATTATTGATGTTGAATAAACATGTGTCTTGTGAAATTAACAATACTGTTTTAAGTATTTATCCTTGAGATACTCTTGGTCTTGGACAAACATGCTGATTGTTGCACTGTTTTTAGTATTAAAAATACAGAGCTGATTTATCTCAGAAGTAGATTTGATTAAATAAGCTGGGGCTTAAACATATGATGGAATATTTCATAGAGATTAAAATAACTACTTTTATTTACTTTTAAGAATGTAGCTAATTTTCAAAAACAAAATATTCCTTAAAGAACAGCATTCGAGTCAGTAGTCAGAGGACATATTTATATAAACTCTTAGTCACAGAAGTATAATATATATTGATCTCCTTTACAGTGCAATTATAGGACCAGTGCTTATATCTGATGAGTAAATAAAGATTGAGACTGTACTCTAGTGATGCTACAGCATTTGTTTTTAAACAGCATGAGCTCTGAAGCATTTACAATATATTATTATACATCACTTCTTAATAGCACACAAGTATTCATTTTTACCCTATTAAGTATTTTTCTATATTTGTGAAGCATTTCACAAATCTCACTTACCACATTATCTACTAGATATATTGCAAGATGGATCCTGAAAATTGTCTTTCTATGAGCCTTAGCACTGATAAAAATTATTACATTTCTAACCTCAGTTTTGACCTCAGATTTCATAAATAGATATGAGAAGATGATCATCACAAATGTTAACAAGGGAAGGATTGGAGTGTTTATTAACTGGGTCATAAGAAGTAAGGTAAACAATTTTAGTAAGTAATTACTATCTTATGCAACTCCTATAAGAATAATATTTATCTTTTTATTTCACAGAAAAGGAAAATGATATGAAATTAGTGTAGCTAGCTTAGACCTACTATATAAGTAAGCAACAGTCAATATAGGATCTTTATTTTTTTCATAGAGTTTTAGAGAGCATTTTTGCCTTGATATTTTAAAGTGGAAATTATGCATACGCTAAAGGCAAAATGGGGAAATGATAAGAAATACTTTCAGTCAGGTACTTATGCCACAGAGCTGTCTCCCCAACTTAACACCTTTTTTTCTTTTTGTGATACCAGGGACCAAACTCGGGACCTTGCACATGCCAGTCAGGGCTTATGAACAAATACTTGCATTTCCTGAAATTTCATCCATAAATTGCTTTGGATAGAAGTATTTCTGCATAAAGAATTCAGAGTTTTTACTAAGTGGAAGCACAGGCCCACCCCTGCATCTTGAGAATGAGGTGGAGATAGGCAGGTACATGATGTGGCTACAGTTGCCAAGGAGTTGCCCAAGGGCTTAGATTTTTGGGCCAGTACATTTCAACTGAAAATACACAAGGGATGAGAGCAGTCCTAAAAACTGATCAATGGATTGGTGAGAAGAAAGTGGCTGACTCGTGTCAATAATGGCCATTGTTATTCTCTTTGTGTAAGTTTGATGGGTGCTATTTGGATCACAGAGGGACTCTGCTTCCTCAGTCTTGGTGATGCAGCATCTGTGTTCAAAGGAAGAGACAGTTTAGAGACAATTTGAATGCCAGCTAGAATTTTGAGGGTCCAAAGATACTGTTTTATTTACAATATTTAAATACTTATAAAGTTAGTCTATGTATTGATCAGCCTTTCTGCTGCTAGGCCAAATGTCTTTACACCCAAAATTTGAAGTGTCAGAGGTTTAAGTCCTTGGTTGGCTGGTTTCAAGCCAGAAACACGGTGGGAGGGGTGCGGTGAAGTGAAGCAAAGCTGATTAGTTCTCTGTGCTCCAGGACTCAGAGCACAGGAGGGGCATAAATGAAAGGACCAGAGACTGGATACAGACCTAGAGTCATGCCTGCATGAGCCCCCCAGACACACCCCAGAACATGCTTTACTACCGCCTTACTTTGCCCAGGAGGCTATCAAAATGACAAGTGTAACTGGCAAGGGCTGTATATAAATGAGGACAAGTTAAGAATGGTGAGGAAACTGTGGACTATATTGTCAGCATGCTGTAGAAGTATATTTTGCTGTTCTAGTAGCCTTAATTTAGCACAATAGCCAAGATTTAAGAAATTAACGAATAAAAAGTGAATGAAATACTGAGTGATATTGTATCAACTTGCTTAGTCTACCTGGTCTGTCACATAATACAAATATGTGACGAGCCTACCATGTTGTATTTGGAGAATATTTAAGGATGGCACCCTCCTCTTTCAGTAACTTGTATTTCAGAATATCTAATATTTTTAGATATTGTTGATATACTAATTTTAAAAGCAGGTGGTAATTTTGACAATAAATGAGAAATAGTTAATACTCATTATGCAAAACATTTGGTGAATCTATCTTTGTATGATAAGTTGTGTATTCTGCCTTTTTCCTTTTTCAGTGACAAGTGAAACTGTTCCAATTACGAATACACTGTCAGTCATATTAAATGGCTATTCACTATGAATTGTAGTGTTTTCTTAGGCAATTTTTACTTCCACACAGTAATTCTTTACTTTCTGTATATCATTTTTATTATCACATGAAGAGTATGCCTACATGCATATGAGATAAATATTGCTGACACTTAAATTAGCTTTATATGCCTGATTAAAACTCCTATCAAAACATACCATATAATAGGAGCTTTTAAGCTCCCTTAGAGAAGATTCTGTAGGGAAGATTTTGTCATTATTTTTATAGACAGAAGCAAAAATATCTAGGTGAAAAATTCAAAGCGTCTGTGGATTCTTTGCTATAGACTGTTCTGAGAAGAGAAAGACAGGGAGAGCAAACCTGCCAACCAGGGATCTGACAGCAGTGGGGAATTCCAAGTCAGACTGTCAGAGAGTTCTATGAGACTCTTTGTCATATGAAGGTCAAAGAGAGCTGAGGACCTTAAGTCCATAAGTGAAAAAAGCGATTAATTTAATTGTAGTCATTAAACTATATTTATAAATGCATAATTACAGTATAATATTTACTACATAATTTTATTTTATAAATAATATTAGAAAAATGTAATCTCAATTCCATAAAATATATGTATTGGAGGAAATTGCAATCGAACAATTTAGGCAAGAATAAATATCTTTCATTTTTGGGGGTGCGGAGAAGAGAGAGCTCAGGACCAAGGACAGCACCTTTTAATCTAGAAACAGAAATGTTAGGTAGGCCTGAGTCTGAAGTTAAGTCTCTAGCAAGTCAGTCTTAAGAAGGGACAGGGAGATCCTATCATTTCCCTTCCTACTCAGTTGTAGCAGCTGGACATAAAAGGTATCCTTGATGGAAATTGTGGAAGACACTTTGTCCTCCAAGGTGGTGGTGGCAGGCACAATTTCCTGTTCACAGGAGAATTTGTAGAGGTAGAAACACTTTGTATCTAGATGGGCACCAGACTGTTAGATATAAGACGTAGGTGCTAGGTCATCTAGCACTAGCTTCTTGGGTCATAGGTCTGAGACGTTGGAAGTCACCTACCTCAGTTCCTTCACTTTGTAGACAAGGGAACTGACACCTATGGGGCTTTGATTATGTAACAAGTTGGTTTACTCTCCTGGAATTAACTCTTGGATCTCTAGTCATTCTTTAGTATGGGTGTGCCCACTGTGACTATAACAAAGTGAATGAACTGTTGAATAATGTTGTATCAACTTGCTTAGTCTACCTGGTCTGTCACATAATACAAATATGTGATGAGCCTACCATGTTGCATTTGGAGGATATTTAAGGATGGCACCCTCCTCTTTCAGTAACTCGTATTTCAGAATATCTAATATTTTTAGATACTGTGATATACTAATTTTAAAAGCAGGTGGTAATTTTCACAATAAATGGGAAATAATTAATATTCATTATACAAAACATTTGGTGAATCTATCTTTGTATGATAAGTTGTGTATTATGCCTTTTTCCTTTTTCAGTGATAAGTGAAACTGTTCCAGTATAAACTAATATTATATTATGTGCCTGGCGAGGGCATTAGAAACAGACCAGCTTCTGTGTAGCTGTATTGTGATTCTAGCTTGGAATCTAGTGACTATGCCAGGAGGAATCCGAAGCAGCTCTTTTTTAAAATTAATTTTATTGGGAAACAAATAACAGTGAGACAGTTTCAAAACCGATTAATAGGACAGTTTCAATAATTAATACATTGCATGTTGTTGTCTTTGTAGTGATTATTCATAGTACAAGACACAGATATGATGTCCTGTCCAAATACTATTAGTAAAAATCTTTCTTCTCATTGAATTAAGAGAATGTAGCTGTATATCTAGCCTATTTTGTATACACAGATACAAAATGGTCCTTCATTTGTATCCCCTTTTTTTGTTTAGTTT
>NDGM011105501.1:0-10348 GCA_002564305.1 Octomys mimax | reverse complement strand
GTTACAATAACAATTTCCTAGGATAGCTCAGCAGATTAAAGCACTTACTTAGGCAGGATAGCTCAGTGGATTAAAGCCCCTGCTTAGGCAGACACAGGGGTCGGGGTTCAATCCCTGGCAAGCAGTCCCTGGCGAGCCTTGCCGGCTCCACTCCTGGGATGTGCTGAGATGGTGACCGAGACTGGGTGTGGTGGCACGTGCCTGTAATACCAGCCCTTGAGAGGCTGAAAACAGGAGAATCACTATGAGTCTGATCTGTGTAGTGAGACCCTGTGCTAAATATTTTTTTAATATTTTAAAAATTTAACAATTTCCTATCACTCTACCAAATGGGAGAAAAGAAACATCTTTGATCCCCTGAATCCCTGAGATTTAAAAACTTGCCTGAGCACCAAAGGTGACAGTGAAAATTTTGCAGCGATAGATAGCTATGTGCAGTAAATATTTTATTCTATCTCTGAAGTGAGTTTCAATATATCCAGAAATTTGAACAAAGTGATGGCCAGATTAATGTCTCTCATCTAAGAAGCAATTTATTCTGTTATCACTCTTCATTCATTTGTTGAATTAAATGAGCTGAGGTAGCTAAGGCACTTTTAAAAGTACCCAGCATATTGTAGGCTCTCTACAAAGTTAAATATTATTTTGAACCATTAAATATTTCAGACTACTATGTGCCTAGCACTGAGTTCAATTAATCATGCACATAGTCACAGTCACTTGGCAAGCTGAGGCAGGAGGACAGCTTGAACCTCTGAGTTTGAGTCCTGCCTAGCAACATAGCAGGACTCTGTCCCCAAGAAAAATGAAAATAGAAACCCAAAAAGCTGAAGAAAAACAGCTGTGAAGGACAGAAAAACCTGGACTTCCTCTCAGCAAGCTCTCAGGCACACATCAGAGCTCCAGGATCAGCGACAAGTGGGAGCAGCACACCCAAACCACCGACGAGAAAAGAGAAACACTGCCTTTCCTCTGGGTCTGGAGAACAGAGTAAGTTTCTGTGGCTTTATTAACTGTTTGATGTCCCTCAAAAAAGGGTAGCTAGAAACAAATGTGGAAAAGCCATGGAGGTAACAGAAGGACGGTGACATCTCTAGAAATAACAGTGTGGTGGCTGAATAGAAGAAACTGTGAGGACAGAGCTAACACTGTTTACGTGAACTCCCCACCCAGCGCCCCAGTCCTGACCTCTCCAAGGGCGTCTCCGGATTGACACCTGCTAATGCTGAGTGACAGCTCACAAATGGCATTCTCTAAGAGTCACAGAACCACGGGAATTCAAAGAAATCACTTCAAAACAGCCACTGGAATTGAGCAAAGAGCAGCTTTGTTAATGAAAATGGCTTCAAATGTCACTGAAGAAAAAATACAAATCATAGAATCTAATTTCTGGGAGGAAATTGATTCAGAGTCAGCTCAATATCTTAACTCATCTTAGCCACCAATATTTATTAAGAGCTACCACCCTTCTTCCAAAAAGTTCGTTTAATAAGGGAAAGACCAATGTACTTAATTGACAAGAAAATCAAATGTTCTGATTGGCAACACAGAAAGTGGATTTGTGTTTTGACAAGCATAGAAACCAAAACTTGAAACAATGCTGTAAAAAATGCTTAAATACTAATGCATCAGCTTCATGGCACCGTTGTTCTTTATCACAGTGCAAGTGGCTTAGGGGAATACTGTGTGTATTTTCTTAACATCAATAGATTTCAGGGTGTTTGGTTTTAGCTTCCCATGTATTTCTCCAGTGAGTCATGCAGTGAAGCCCAGAGGCGGGGACACAACAACTAAGGCAAGTTCCCCACAACTGGGAAGTAAGAGAGGCCCCAGGCCCACCAGAGGTGCTCCTGAACCTGAGTCAGCTGCAAGAAACAGTATTTGTACAAGAAAACAGAAGGGCTTGCTCTCTTCGATTCCTCAGGCAGATTTCTGAAGCCATAGCTTTGCATTTTCTCCAGCTAACATTATAAATAAAACATTAATCATTATTAAAAGAAGACAGCTCTGCTAGAAACCAATCCACATTCTTCTGGGCCCAGTTCAGAAGGGCTTACTCTCAAGGAAAATGTTTTGTTCCCTTCACTGAGATTTTCCCACTTAGGTGAAATACTCTGCTGGCTTCAGAGTTGGAGAATGCCTCCGCTGTCACAAACACTGACATCAAATATTTGAGTAGAATGAAACCTTGGCTTAAGCTGCCAGCAAAGCAGGGGCTTGTGTCATAAGCAGTGTGTGTGCCCAGCTACATTCTGAGTGAAGGTGCTACTGTCCAACATCCCCTTTAACTCAAGGTTGTTTCAGCACACACATCCCATCATTCTACTGACTGCTATTCACACCTGAGCACTGCTGGAGGTAGGCAAAGAACGCCCCCCCAGGAGTATTCTCCATTCACAAAGTACCCACCTGGCTTTCTAGGCATTGGATAAGGGATGCTCTCCCCTGAGGATCATTCAGAAACAACAGTGATCACTAGGGACCAATCTACCTAACAATTCAGACCTTGGCACTAACTAGCTCTATCCATTATTGATAAAGAAATTGCTCATTAATATAGCCCCTCCAGGTGACATTAGTCTTCACAGAGCAAAAATCATTAGGCAGTGACAGAAAGGGTTGACACATCTGAAATTACACACACATGTGCTCCTTAACAGTAGGCAGGAGCTGTGTGCTTCTTGTTAAGAATTTAAAATAAAAAATGAGCATGCATAAAGAAGCAACCCAAAGTGAATGCGTTCATTAATCAGCCTCTGCGACTCCCAGTGAGACAAGATAACTGACCTCACATAATACCCTTGATGTGTTTTCTTCAGGGCAGGAAAATTCAAATCCTTGCCCTGCAGCAGAACAGGTTCACTAATTTCAATTACTATTATCTTAGCCTTTTCTGAATGATTTCGTCATTCAGAAAAGATGAAAGCTTAAGTGACAGGTGAAGTATAAAAATATAGCCACAAACAAATTTCTTTAAATTTCTAATTGACCAAGTATAAATAATTATTATAATTTACATTGGTGTCTTGTTTTATAGGTTACTGAAAACACTAAATATATTATTCTATATTTAATACTCACAATAGCATACATCAAATATTATATCATACTACAACAATCATAAAATATACACAACCAGAGGAAGAAATCAGTAGACCAAATGGCATGCACATATATTTATAATACAAATTATTATAAATATGAATGCAAAATTCTAGTTTAAAAACAATTATTGCTTAGCCTCATTTTTGTAAAAATTATATCTACATGCACATATATAAGGAAAAGTGGCTGGACAAATAAAAATTAATTATAGTCTCTAAATTGTGACTTTTTTTCCTGTATTTAGGATAGGATCTATAAGGTCTACAGGGTCTCACTACATAGATTGGACTCATAGTGATTCTCCTATTTTCAGCCTCCCATGTGCTGGGATTACAGGCGTGCACCACCACGCCCAGTCTCCATCACCATCTCAGCATGCCCCATGGGCGGGGCTGGCACGGCAGGCCTAGGGATTGAACCTGGCCACTGCATTCTGCCTAAGCAGGCACTTTAGCCTGCTGGGCCATCAGGCTGGCCCTATATTGCGATTTCTATCTTTCCTCTTTATTTTGTTTTCTGCAATGAATATGTACTACATATATGATCTGTAAAAATCAGTTATATATTATGAGAAGAACCACCCTGGGCTCAAGTGATCCTTATACCTCAGCCTCCCAACTCTCGGGGACTACAGGTGCATGCCATCCACTGGCTTTATCTGTTTTATTAAGGACTTTTCAGAGATCTTCAACAAGTACAAGTTAATACAAGGAAAGAATTCACTGTTTTCTCTCTTTTTGTGCTTTGCTTTGTTTCTCTTGTTTTGTTGGGATAGGATCTTTCCATGTACTTAGGCTGACTCAGCTCCCTATGAAGCCCAGGTTGGCCTCAAACTCACAGGTATCCCCCTCCCTTAACCTCCCAAGTGCTAGGATTACAGGATATACCACCACAGCTGGCAATTTTTTAAAAAAATATTATTGGAGGATTGGACTGAGCTCAGTGGTAAAGGTATTGCCTACTATGTGCAAGGCCCTGTGCTCAAGCATCAGAATTCACTACCTTATAATGATTCATAGCTGCAAGGACTGCTAGCTCAGGACAGTTCACCACGTACATGTGATAGTTAAGCTTATTGTCAACTTGATTGGCTTGGGAACCATGTAGAGTATTAGTAAAGCCACCATGAGCTAGGTAATTTTACTCCGCCAACTCTTCCACTGTGATGTTTCTGCCTTGGTGCCAGCCAACCATGGACTACATGCCCTGAACCCATAAATTAGATTAAACCTCTCTTCCATTAAATTGTATTGCTTATTGTGTCCCAGCAACAAAAATACTAATATACTATGCATTGAGTAAAATCCTCCAGTAGACAAAACATGGGGAAAAGTGAAAAATGTCTGTACTCTATTTGCAATTTGCAAGCCTGCAATGGTTTAGATGAGCAAGAATGGAAGAGAACCAAGGAAATATACAAAGCAATGTGATGCACATGCCAGCTTCCTGACCGCCAACTACCCACAACAGTCTGCAGAGATACCACAGGCCCTTCAGCAGGAGTGTTGCCTTGGCACAGGCAGTTTTGTGTAATTGACCACAAGAAATAACCACCCTGAAAAGTCCAAGGAAGAGGAGAAGCATGAGGATTTCTTGCCCCGGCCCTTCTGTCTGTAGTGTCTGTTCGCTAAATCTACTGTGAGCTGCCCATTAGGCTCTGCAGATGCTATGCAGGAGGCTGGATCTCTTGCCTTGAGTAGCTGTAGCCAAGTGTGGAGGTAAAGTGGACTCAGCATTTGAGTCATGAATAATGAGTGTATTTAGGGTTTCAACTTTGGACTCCAGAAAAGAAAAGGACCAGCAATGGCAGCAGCACTGAAGAGAAAGTAGTTACTTCAGAAGAAGGAGGTTCTTCTTAAGGGGCACAAAAATCTATATCAGATATAAATGTATTGTCAGGTGTTAGAAATAACTAACAATCTTATTAGATAAGTTGTACTAACAACATTGATAATAAAAAGTATTTATCAGCTGGAATAATAACACCCACCTGTAATCCCAGTACTCAGAAGCCTGAGGCTGGAGGATCATAAGTTTGAAGGCATCCCATAAGAAGTTTAAGGCTGCCCTAGCTATATAGGGAGCTAGCTATCTCAAAAAGCAAAACACAATCACATCTGTAAACAACTGGTACCTTACAAATAAATTTGATTGACTAATATCTGACAAACACTCACACGAACATGAAATGAACACACTCAGATTACTGACTGTAGGTTACACTTAATTCCCGTAACACAGAATATGTTTCTACCACTCAGGAAAGCACACTGGAATACACACAGATGATCATGATGCCATTCAATAAATTATCTTCAGTCCACTCTGGTTTATTTTAAGTTTATTTTTCAGTACTTTTGAATTACCTCACAACCAATCACTATACTGTGTCTACAGAAATACTAATTTAAAATCACAAGGTGGGGCCAGGGAAATAGCTCTGCAGTCTAAGTGCCTGCCTGGCAAGTGCAAGGACCTGAGTTCAATCCCCAATACCTCATGTAGTACCAGGTCCCCGTGCCATGCCAGCCACTAAAGCTGAGTGTGGTAGTACACGCCTATAATCCCAGTGCTGAGGAGGTTGAGACAGGAGGGTCAGTCTGAGTCCAAGCTGTGTAGCGAGACCCTGTACCAAATAAATAAATAAATCATTTTTTATAAAATAAAATCACAAGGTGATACCACTTTACACATATTACAGTGGCTATTATCAAAAAAGAAAACGAAAGAAAGGAGACAAGGAGGAAGGACTGCTGCAGTGGATACAAAGAAACTGAAACCCGCCCGCCGTGGGGTGGGAATGTACAATGGTACAGCTGCTGGAGACGACAGAAGAAATTCAACACAGACTTACCGTGTGATCTCACAGTTCTGCTTCTCGGCACACACTCAGGAGAACTGAGAGTAGAGACTTAACACTTGTACGTGTTTCCAGCAATGCTATTCACAGCACCCTGAAGACCAAAGCAGCCCAAGGGTCATCCACAGAGGCATGGATGAACAAAATACGGGATGGACATGTGATAGAATATCATTCTGCATTGAAAAGGAACAAAAATGTGAAATACGCTACAACACAGATGAACTTTAAGCCATAATCCCGGGGGCAATAAAAATTTACAAAAGTATACTCACGCGCGTCTACTCTGATGAGATATATGCAGCAGTAGAATCCACAGAGACAGAATGCAAAATGGCTGTTTCTGGGAACTGGGGGAGGAACGGCGAGTTATTGCGGATGAGTGTGTAGGTTTTGGTTTGGAATATGAAGACACTCTGAGGGTGGATGTCATTGATGGAGCCACAATAATGTGAATACACTTAATGCCGCTGAGCGCTCCAACGTGGTTAAAATAGTAATTTTCATATCGTATCTATTTCACCACAGGAAGAATAATAAATTTCAAAATGCTAATTAAAAATAACTCTGGAGCATAGTTGATGTCTAATTACTGCTAATGGATATTAAATAAATAACTGGAGCTACATTGGTGCTCGTATAATTTTTTCAAACTCTGAAGTGTGAATATAAGGCAACCATTTCCATAAAAAGTACCAGCCTGGAATAAATTATTTGAAATACTCATAACTTTTTAGAAATTATTATATCCCTGGATGCATAAAGAACTTTTACAAAGCAATCTGGAAAAAGACCACCTCAAAGGAAAAAATGTGCAAAACTTATGGAAACAAAATTCACAAGACAATCATAAAGGGGCATGAAGAAAACTAATGGAGGTGGATATGATCAAAATATATTATACGCATATGTGAAAATGTAATAGTGAGACCCAAATTTTGGAGGGAGTTGGGGATTCAGGGGGTGAAACAATGTCTCACTCTGTAGTTCACTCAGGCCTTGAACTCAGCAGGTAGCCCAGGCTGGCCTCAAATTCACAGCAATCGTCTTGAAGCAAGGGAGTAGGACACTGCTGGGCTGGAAAAGCACAGTGTAACCTGAGAGTTACAGAGATCCAGAATGGAGGCTGAACAGTGAGATGTGAGCGCATGGGCAAGCAGCTTCCCAGGGACTGGATCTGAGAGGGCATGAAAGACAGTGATTTTGTGGGAAACAATCTTCCCCTTCTGCTGTCTTCTGCTTCTGCAGAGGCCCTACCTACTTGTGGAATGTATCTCTTTTCATTCTTCTCTTTTCTTCACTCTTTTTCTTCCTCTACCTCAAATAAAAATTGCGTTTACCTGTTCATGGGTTGTTCTGGCCAGTTCTCTGGGCAAGACAGAAAGAACCTGACATCACTAGACACCATCCCATTTGGAAACACTTCTGCCTCAGTCTCTCAAGTACTGGGATTACAGGGATGTGCCTGCAAGCCAAGCTGAAGCCCACTATTTTGTAAAGTTAACATGCACTAGTAAAAAAAATTTTTAAATGCACATATTAAAAAAACATAAGTAATAAATACTTTAAAATAAGCTCAACTTGATCAATAGCTAGAAAAATGCTAATTTAAAACAATGAGACATTACTTTTATGCCCATTGACCTGCACACATTTTTTAAATTGATTTATTGTTCATTGGAGTAAGAGTAAATATTAATATCTTTTGCAAATAAATTGACTGGTATTTATTAAGTTTTTAAACATATAAATGATTGATGCCCTCAACTGCACTTACAGAAATCCATTATAGAAAAATACGTGCTTGTCCAAAGATTTCTTGCAAGAAAGTTCACTGTACTACTGTTTGTAATCAGAGATATATGGAAATAATCTGAATGTATATTATGAGAACTATGATTAAACTTTTTTAATTTGTTTTTTGTAATACTGCGTATTGAACCCTGAGCCTCATGCATGCTAGACAAGTGCTCTACAATGGAGCTATATCCTCAGCTTTTTATTTTATTTTATTTTTGTTTAAAGAATACAAAATAGTAAAAATAAATAAGGACTAGAAATGATACAATATTTCACTAAACAAAGTAACAGGAATTCAACAATGGTTACTGTATTGCATGATGTTATCTTCAAATTAGTTGTTCAGATTACCAGACATGAATGTGCAAAATTGGTTAAAAACAACAAAAAAAGTTATAAGAAATTAAAAACAAAAAAATTAAGTATTAACTCCTCCTTTCAAAGGATCAGCAGAAATCAGCAGTATAATTATTCAAATTAGGGCTTAAGAGATAGCTCAGCGGCATAAACACCTACCTGGCAAGCCTAAGGTCCTGGTAATTATCCTGTATATATACGTAAATATATCTTTCTCCCTTCTTCCATTTGTCCTTTTCCTCATCTCAGTTTTTCCTTCCCACTGAACAATTTTTTTATGTTGAGAGAAGTCTCACTAAGTCACGCTGGCTGGCCTTGAATCTGTGTTCCTCATAGGTCAGCCTCTTCAGTACCTGGGAATCTAGCTACGCACCACCATGTCTGGATTAATTAAGCAAACTTTACAAACTTTCAATAAAACCATAAACACTATGCATTTGTTAAAAAGAATGAGCTAAATCTCTATGTACTAAAGTGTATGGAAATCTGGGATTTTTTTTTAAAAAAAACATAAAGTTACATGTGTGTGCCCAGTGTATATGACAGACGGACAGACAGACAGACAGAGATAGTCAGAGAAAGAAATACTTCAAAAGACATATATCTGCACTACTGACAACAATGTCTCTGCAGAATGGACACACACGTATCAATGTAAGATCTTGAAGCCATTTATGGATTTCAATTGTAAGAACTCTGTAGCTCGCAAGTAAAAGAAACCTAAATGAAGGTCACACAAGGCAAGAAGGAAACATTATCAATCAAGGGATTTCAGCATGAGGTAAGACCAAGTCCCAGGCCCCACAGGACATCCTCCAGCTGTGCCTCACTTTTCTCTGCCTGTCTCTCCTTTGTTCTTCAGGTGAATGTTTGATTCCTACACCTTTCAGTGAGCAAGCCCCATGGGTGGAGGCTACCTTCCCCTCGTCCCACAGGAAATCCCGGGGAGAGCTTGTTGTTCCATCTTGAGAATATGTTGAATTAGGGTTTGCATTTAGAGGCAAGTGTTGGACCCAACTGCTAGAAATCTCAACACAGAGGAACAGATTGCCCTTCACACCACAGTGAGTCCCCAAAGCAGGTAGCTCCTGGCCTTACTTTATAGATACTGCAGTCTTCTGTCTTCCTTAGGGACATAAGGCAGAAGCTGCTGCTCCTGCTAACATGTGGCTTGAAATGGGGAGGATGACCAAAATGGCAGCATCCAGATAGGGAAAACAAGGGGCCACCAGATACTACAGTTGATCGTAGTGAAATGGCTGAAAAGCAATACAAAGGGCTCCTAGAACCCCTCCGCACGCTTCTGTGTGCTTTTTATTCTAGACTAGTATCCCAAGGCCTCCTACAGCAAAGAGAACAGGAAAACTCAGGATTCTAAATTTCTAGCAAAAGAATCAAATCCCAAGAGATTGTTAAATAAAATAAGCCAAATAATATTCTTCAAATTCCCATTCCTAAAGAACAATTTCCCATAGCCACCTTGACTCAGGTCTTGATGGTTCATCCCTGTATCAAAGGATAGCAGCTCTCTAAGATGAACCAACCCAAAGCCAACAGGCAACAGAAATGTAACCCTTCAAAAGATGAATCACACCCCAAAAGGTACCCTGGACAGAAAGTATTAGAGTTTCCACAGTTGCTTTCAAAGTTGATTATAAAATACTACACACATTTACAACCATACAGAAACACACACATATGCTTGACTGGAAGAAGTTAAAAATTATTTTTAAAATCACAGTAATAACCTGTTTTCTTGTGTGTTATGGGAACAAAGGACAGGAGATTGCTTTCACTTCTTTATGTAGCTACCAAAATAGTTAACAAATTGCAGGTGATATCCCCCTTTCTTTTCAGTTTATTTTTCAATATCTTTCAACTAACCAAGAAATTTTTAATTAATAATAACAATAATAATGCAATAACAAACCAAACTGTATTAAAGAAAAGCATGAGTCTAATGCAGAATTTTAAAATTTTGATCCCATGAATTATCATCATGAAGCAATATTCATTAAGAAGAGACTCAACAATGGAATCCCCCTCTCTGACAAAACTAAACAAAAAAAGGGGACACAAATGAAGGATCATTTTGTATCTATATATACAAAATAGTTAGGATAGCTACTTTCTCTTACTTCAATGAGAAGAAAGACTTGTACTATAGTGTTTGGACAGGATATCATGTCTGCTTCTTGTACTATGAATAACCACTATGAAGACAAC
>NDGM011105499.1:0-11285 GCA_002564305.1 Octomys mimax | reverse complement strand
GGGGGGGGGGTTCAAATCATAACAATATCTAATTAAATCTTATATTCCTTGAGAGCTGAGCTCTGCACCTAGGGAGCAGGGGGGCGGGCAGGTCTGAGGGACAGGTTAAATGGAAAATTGGGAGAAACTTGGTGATGGTGGAAGGGGAAGGTGTTCAGTTGGTCTTCAGAGTTTGGTTCAGGTAATGAGTGGAGGGAATATTCAACGGAGAGGACTGTAAGGGAGCAGGCAGAGGGAACTGGGGCTCAAGAGCAGGTGTTTCAGGTTCAGCTCTCACAGGCAAGTAACCCAGCATTCTAACTCATAACCTACTCCTTCTTGTCAGATATTCTGAGTTTTTATCTCCTGGCCATCTGTGGACACATACAGAATCTGAGGGCAACTTTTGGCTTTACACACTGGATGCTGAGGATCACAAGTGATCAAGCCATCAGAACAAGCCAGGAGCTGCTGTGATCAGCACTATCACTCAGAAAGCTGGCTTGGGAGCACAGTGAAGACGGTGGTCATCCGGGAATGTGGGAACAGCCACTGGAGGAAAAGAACCATCACTTATTGCCTTCTTGTAAGAAACTCCTTTCATATACATGTATCTTCAATTACCTTGAGAGATAGCTTCCTATTTTATATATAGATAAGACTGATGTTTTGAGAGCACTGTTTTTTTGAAGAGGTTTTTGAAAAAGGAAAAGAAAGCTCCATGAAACACCTACTATTCTTTTATATTAACAAACCTAGCCTTTCAAAATCTCTACATGCAACATCAATAACTGCACTTTAGGAGCTCTAAGTTCAGATGGAACAGCATGTTCAAAGGTTCTGAACTGGTAGTTTACAAAGTTCCAAGAACTACACAGTGGTTGTATAGGACCATGTGGGCTACATCCAAGACTTTTTTGGGGGGTGGGGATCATATCCAGGATCCTGTGCATGCTAAGAAGGAAGATACTTTACCACTGCACTAAATCTTAGCCTCACACCCAAGATTTTGAAGTTCAAATCCTCAAAGAATTCTAAATAAGTGGCAGAAACAAAGTTTTTCTTAAAAAGACTCCAACTGCATTGTAGAGAAATGGCCTAGAATGCAAGTAAAGAAAAGTTAGGTTTTCCTAGAGCTGTAAGGGAAAGACAAAGGAGATGAATCATGCCAAGAAGCAACATGGACTTGAAGTGGTAACACAGGCCCTGAGGAGAAGAGGATGAAGTTGTAAGCAATGAGGAGGTAAAGCATTGGGGCCTGTGATTAATTCTAGGCGGAGGAGAGATGGAGGAGGACGTGGTACTACCTTCCAGGTTCTCTTCTCTGGCTTGCAGCTCCCTTAACTCTTCTAAGCAGGTTAGAGTGAGAAGCTAAGATGGAGGCTCCATGCTGAGGCCTATCCTGTTAACCAGTGGGACCTGAACGGAAGTCAAGAGAAGCTAAGCTTTCCTTTTGGCATGTTTTAGAATGCCATGATGTCCTCATTCCAGAGGCAGGCTCACTCTTTAGCAAGATTCACCCTCAATCACACAGCCTAAATGTATCTAGGCATCTCACCAGTGCCAACTGGAAGTACCCCTGTTGGTGCCCAAGGGTCGGGGGGTAGGGGGGAATCTCAGTTAACTCACAGCCAGACTGCCCAAACCAATGTCTTCCTGAGGTCCACACTATCTGTGCCTATTTTATTGATGACATGACTGCCCAGCTACGGAGGGGACTGCTGCTGTCGGGAACAAGGCTGAGGACAGAGATGCTGCACGTGAAGTTTTATTTACTTATGATATGTATTTACAGGTATATACAGCTGGTGTGAACCTATGGTACATTATTTCACATAATTATCTTACACACTGTGCATACTTCTGGGAAGGAAGCGGCCGATTCTGTTCAGATTATCCCACAAATGATGGAGAAGGACACTAATAGGAGCCTCTCTCTCTCCAGGGACATTTATGGGGGCTGCCTGCCCACTCTCTCAGACACTGGTGGCCTCCCACAGACAGTCTGTGCCTCCCTCCTGCTCTGGGCACTGGCTAACAGGATTAAGTGGTAGCAGCAGCAGCT
This sequence comes from Octomys mimax, assembly GCA_002564305.1. NCBI lineage: Eukaryota > Metazoa > Chordata > Mammalia > Rodentia > Octodontidae > Octomys > Octomys mimax. The sequence continues at coordinate 9,241 of NDGM011105499.1, read as the reverse complement.
GTCTCCAAAGTCTTTCTCCTGGAACAGAATACTTGGGGGAAGGCCAGAAAGAAGCTATGGCCCCCACTCACAGATAGTGGCAAACTAACACCTGATGCTGAAAGCCTGACTCAGATCCTCTTTCCCCAGCATAGGAACAGCAGCCTTCCAAGCCCCGTGCAGCCTGACTTCATGGGGCACTGGCATGCATCTTCTCCAGACAACTCATCCAGAACATGACCAGCCGGTTGTCACGGTTGATGCAGAAGTCCGTGAAGTCCTTCAATAGCCGATCAGCAAATTTCTCATCCCCTGTGGCACTGGAACGCCATGTCTTGGTCAGCATGGTGTTGTAGGCCCAGTTGTAGCCAACCCGCTCCTCACAGAACATGTTCTGGTTGGTGGAGCTTGTGGAGTTCCGCCGCCGTCGCTGCTGCCCTGAGAACTTGCGCTTGGAGTAGGGCAGCTGCAGAAACACTGTCCCTGAAGGGAAAAGGCAGGGCCTGGGTGGCAGCCAGCACAAGGATACCCAGAATTTGGCTGAGGTGGTTCTGCTACCTCAGGCTCAGGAGAGGGGATAGGACCTTTGTGAACAGGCCATCTTTTTGAGGGCTCATGCATCTGCCACAGAGGCCCCATCTGCCCAACGTTTTGCCCACAGGACCTCACCTGTAACGTGGATGTACTGAGGCTTGTTCTCAGCAGGGAAGTTAAAAGCAGAGGCAGAATATTTATCTTGTACAAACCCAAATCTAAGGAAAGGACAGGAAGACACACTAGTTAGAGCCTCCTTAGCTAAAGGAACAGGGGAGAGTGTTTGGCTAGTAAGACTCTGACAGCACCAGATAAAGGGATCTTATTCAAGGTGACCACATGTGCTGCTTATCTTTATTCTCGCCACCCCCTGCCTTCCAACACTGTGGCTCCGCAGCCTTCTGCTGTCCAGGTGTTTTTACCTCCACAGGGAGGACCTGCTGCACACTTCATCCAGGCCCCACCTCAGCCCAGCCATGCCCTCCCTCTTGTTGCATCCTTCAGACTGAGCAGGCCTCCCCACTACACATTCTCCCCCATCCTTTCCCATCCCAACCTCCACTCTGCCTTTCGCTGGACTCTACCTACTGTCCTTGCCAGCCACAGTGCTCACCTACACACACATTCTTTATCTTAATTCACCTTAGCCACTTCTCTCCCCAATTTCCCATTGTTCTCATGCTAAGCATGTACAAAGGTTCTCAATAAAAGCCTCAAACTGAAATGAAATAAAGTATCTTAATTGAATTCCTTTTAAAAGTGAGGGCCATGTGCTCACTTAGGCAGCCTGTACATTAAAAGTGAGGAACACTAATTCGGGGCTCTTTGCTCTGCTCTGGAAATAGGCAGAAAAAACATTTTTCATCTATGACTTGTTCTGTTCTACTTCTCATCTATGGCCTGTTCTATTCTTGGTTTTTCTATTTCCATAGGCGCATTTATTACAGGCCTACCTGCTAAGAGCTGTAAAGGACGTGCTAACAGATGTGGCTCCTGGCCTCTGAGTTTAAAACATTTATATAATGAAGGCAGTGATGTAGGCAGAACTAAAGGAGGTAAAGATGCCTGTCTGCGTTCCTGGACTGAGCTCCTTGGGGAGAAGCTGTGCCAAATCCTCTAAGCTGACCACTTTCCACTGGCATTTTCTAAGTATTTACCAAAAAAATACATAAAATCAAACATGCAAATTGGATAGCTTAATGCACACTCCCTCATCTCTCCCATCTCCATGCTGCTTCTATGGTGTATGGAAATGGCCTGGATTTTCCTCTGCTTCTTCTGTCCTTTGTTATCAAGTACGATCAGCCTAGCCAGAGTACTCTTGCCTCATTTCTCCTTAGATCACCAGAAAAGATCTCTATTTTTTAAAATACAATTTTCTGGGTATGCTGGTGCAGGCCTATAATCCTGGCACTTGGGTGGCTAAAGCAGGAGGATCACTGAAAGTTTGAGACCAGTCTGGGACACAGATTCAAGGTCTGCCTGAACTACATAGTTAGGTGGGGTTTTTGTATTTTAGAAAGGGTCTACAGGTCTCATTATGTAGATCGGACTCGTAATGATCCACCTGTGTTCAGCCTCCCAAGAGCTGGGATTACAGGCGCGTGCCACCATGGCATGCTGGAGATCGAACCCTGGCTATAGCATCTGCCTAAGCAGGTGCTTTAATCCACCGAGCTATTTGGCCGGCCCTCTATAGTTAGGTTTTTGAGACATAGTCTCAAAAACCAAAAGAACATATATGCATAAATGCACATATAGGTTTAAAATTTAATTTAATTTAACCACATGGTCCCTGGCTACCTCACTATCTACTTGGGGAAAATGTATGCCAGGATCACAGTAAAAGTAAGAGGTTCTACTATTTTTACCCCAACAATCCAGGGAAGTTGAAGGAACCAGGAGTCAGAGCAGAGAGTATCCAGGGTGGATGGATACTTTTCTAGCTGTTTCTCAGACAGGACTATGGGTGAACCTGTATGTCATTTCACAGCCATAGACCCACTGAAATTTCCTGTTATGGTTCAGATCAAGAAGGCTCCGAAATACCCTACGTACTCATAGATGAATAAGGCTTTTGAAAGCTGACTGAATCATAGGATAATATAGTTGACTTTGCTGTTAAGAGATGAGGTCTGATCAAAAGAGGCAGGCCATGGAAGGCTCAAACTGGGAGGGTATACTCTTTCCCTGGCTCCTCACTTCTGTTTACTTGCTGCCACAATACAAGCCACTTTCCCCGACCAGGCCCTTTTGTCATGTCAGTTGTGTCTTGGAATGTTTCATCAACTGAAACTTCTGAAACTGTGAGCTCTTCTTTTGAACTAGGGGTGTTAAGTATTGTGTCTCAGAGATTAGAAAGTGACTAAGAGATTTTGGTACCAGAAGTGAGGTCACTGCTTTGACTATGAGATTTAAAAGCATTTGCAACTGGTTTGCAGGAGTTTGGAAAGGTCTGGATATGTAAGGCATACAGAATGAATGCAAGACTTATGGAGTCAGAGAGGCTTCCACCCAGATTTTGGAAGAAGGCCTGGGCACTGTTCCCCTGAGGGGGAAGTGCATGAAGCTATGAAGTTGGAGAAGCCAGAAATGTAGAACATCTGAGGAAAGTCACAGGCAGTGAGTGAAGCCACCCCAAGAGACAGAGGCTACTAAAGCTGCCACTGGCAATATCACAGGAGTATGGCAACCCTTTGGAAATCACATCACTACAGTTTGCCCCAGGAATTGAACATGGAGCTATGGGATTTAATGTTTGCCCAGATGGGTTTTGGTCTTGCTTTGATCCCATTCCTTTCTATCTTCCTACTCCTCCTTTTTGGAATGGGAGTGTTTACCCTATGCCCTTGTAGGTTGGCAGTATATACAGGAGCTCATGATGAAGAGTTAGCCTAGAGTCTCAGATAAGACTTTGGGCTTAGACCTTTCAGCAGAGCCAGAACTGTTAACACTCTGATGACACTTAAGAAGTGGACTAAATTCATTTTGACTGAAGAGATACAGATGACTTTTGGTGGCCAAAGGCAGGTTAATAGTTTAGATTAAAAATGTTTTCCAAAGACTTTATATGCTCATCTAACCTTTGGAAGGTGAATGAGTCATGGTGGTGATGACTTACTGTGCATCAACAAGGCCCATCTTACTGTTAGTCAGTGGGGACTGGTCAGCAGATGTGGGTCACTGAGAATGTGACCTGAAAGGAAATGTTTCCTTCCCTGACTCCTGTCTTCTCTCTCTGCTTCCTGGCCACCATAACATGAGCATCCTCTACCCAGGTCCTTCTGTATCTGTCTTGGAGCCTGTCTCTGTCTCAGAGCCTACCAACAGTGGACTAAAATTTTTGAAAATGTGAGCCAAAATAAACCTTTCATCCTTTAACCTGTGAGTGTTGGATATTACATCTCAGAGACAAGAAAATGACCAAGAGGGCAAGGCACTTTAGTAAGCACTGAAGAAAAAGAAAAAAATGAGAGAAATGTGTACTTTGTGCTACAGGGGTCCCTGAATCAGTGTAACAGAGTGACAGTGTTGGGAAGAAAAGGAAAGAGGTGAGCAATAATAATTTTTTCCTTCTTAAAAAAAAGGGGGCAGGAGGAAAGAGAAATTCAGAGTGGAGGGATCTATAGATCCCTGGGAGAAGACACTGACAGCAATAGAGGAGGTGGGGGCTTAGATTAAAAGGTGGAGAATGATACATAGTTGAGTCTGGTACAGTAATGCATGGGAACTGGTGGGAAGATACCTGAGAAAATCGGGGTTGGGAGCTGGGGACGTAGCTCTGTGGCATAAGCACCTGCTTGGCAAGCACAAGGTCCTGAATTCAATCCCCAGTACCGCAAAAACAAAAATAAAGAAAAATGGGTTAGAAAGGCAGTTTGAAGAGGAAAGGGCAATAATTTATAGGAAATATGATCAAAATCTGGGCTGAGGGAGATCAGGAAGAGCCTACTATGAAGAAAAAAAAAATACCTAGCTAATAAAGGTCATAGTTTAAGTGATATACTGGCAGTAAAATGAAATGATTGCCTGGTGAGGTACAAAGCAAGCAGTATAAGAGCTACTTACTCATCAATGAGCTGGGTTTTCCTAATGACTACTCTCCTACAGGCTCATTAGGTGAGCCCAACAAGTGAGTGACATGAGAAAATGAAGGCTTGGTAATTCCATGACTTGCCACAGAATTTCCACAGTTCCTCATCCAGATGCTGGTAGAGGTGGGAATGGACCAGGTCTTTCTGCTTCCCTCCACACTCTCCCAAACATGCACCTCCTCTCACTGGAAGGAGGAAATCAGTTACCATAGCACCCATTCCATAGCCTCTACTAAGTACCTGAGCTAGGTCTACACCTCAGGATAAGGGCTAAAGTAGGCAGGGCCCGGTTGGGTGGAAGAGGCTTAAGAGTTTGGACTTCATCCTGTTGGCTGTGAGTGTATATATGAGGGAAATGACATCACACCGTCAAAAATATAGCAAGGTTACTGAAGCAAGAATAGGAGGCTTTGTTTTCAACGTGATTAACATAAAGTAGGAATCAGATCATGACTGCAAACAACATAATTTGCTGGACTAGTCCAGGAGGAAACAGCTAAAACCTAGAAAAGCCTCTTCCTGGCACATATATATCAGATGCCAAGGAGCAACTACTGACGTCTATTGCTTTTATTATTTTTTTGTGGTACTAGGGATTGAACTCACAGTTCTACATATTGCTAGGCAAATACCCCACCACTGAGCCACACCCTGAGACATTTTTATATTTAATTTTGAGACAGGGTCTTGCTTAATTGCTCAGACTGGTCTCAAACTTGATCTTTCTGCCTCAGCCTTCTAAACAGCTGCAATTACAGGTGTGTACCACTGCATGAAGCTCATCTACTGCTTTTCAATGATTCATTGTCTTTTCAACACATCAAGGGTCTGTGAAAAATTTGTTTTTCTCTCCTTTTTAAATTTTATTTTTGTAGACTGATCCTAAGGACTTCTCACAGAAAACCATCACCTGCCCCCTTTATTTTGAGACAGGATCTCATTAGTTGCTAAGCTTTCCAGGCTGGCCTTAAATTTGTGATCCTCCTGTATCAGCCTCCCAAGTAGCTGGGGTTACAGGTGTGTGCCACCACACCAAACTACAGTATTTTCATTTCATGCTATCTCCTGGATAGCTTGGCTAAAGCCCCTACTGGAGGTTTAATGAAAGAGTGCTAAGCTCTCCCTCAACAGGAAGAAGGGATAAGGTCCAAAAAAACAACAGCTACAGGAACTGGAAGGATAGTACTTATCTCTGAACGCAATACAGAGTCTTATTGGAGATAAGCAGTGAGCTTGTCATTGGTGGAAGAGATCATTTTCCCTTTTTCTCCCAGGAACAAAACTAACTGGGTTTCGCTTTTTTAACTGGTATTGAAGACAAATACTGACTCCTTTCCATTATTCCCTTTAGCCAAAGAGACAAACCTGTGTGCGATGGCTTCCTGGAAAAGGTGCATTCGATCCCAATATGTTTCCGGCTCAAAGCCTGAAAGAACGAGAATAAATGCTGAGATGAGATCACAAGATTTATAATTTCCCTTCTGACTGGGCTTCCATACCATATACAACTACTATTGTAAATTGCTATCCATGAAGCCTAAGCTCTGCTTTTCCACACTACCTATTTGAAAGAACAGCTTCCATCCCAAGGTCAAAGAAAGACAACCATATGTTCACACCATCCCTTTAGATAGAGTACAGCAGAGGCTAGAAAAGTGCTAAGTCCTCATCCGCCAGTGTGAGCTACCAGAGCTCAATATGACATCCTACACCAAAGGCTGAGAGGAGCCTGTTAAAGTATAAAGAGAAGATAAACTATGAATGCATGTTAGCTGCTTCTAAGGAACAATAACAACTCCACCTCTCCACCTAGGGTTTTATATTTCAAATTTTCCATTTCCTCACGAGGAAAGACAAATGTACAAGCTCCCTTTTAGGGGTAGGGAAACTGAAGTAAGTAAATATAACAATAAATTTTTGACACATGATCAGAACACATGCAGCCCTCCCCCACCAGCCATTGTACTGCTTCCATAGGAATGCTGCTGAGGAGCTGGGAAAGCTGAGCAGGCTGTCACATAGCAACAGGCAGCAGGGCCCAGCCAGCTCTTGGGAGAGAGTTGAGGGTTGGGGTAGCGATTGCACAGATACCCCAAAGGCCTCAGATGCCTGTGGCCCTGTAATGCTTTCATATTTGGAACTTTCTAGCTAAGATAGATCTCAGACAAGAAAGAGCAAAAATGAAAAAAGGACTTGGTTTCAGTAGGAAAAACACACACGCACACACAACATATTCTCATCAGATTTTAAGATTCTGAATTCACTGTTATAGGAAGCAGTAATAACAGGAAGAAAAGAGATAGAAGCAAAAAACTGATTTTAAGGCTCAAGCCCTTACTCCTTTAAAGTAGGACTCCTTTCTTTAGCTGTAACCATGACAACCAACAGAGGATGCTGGTCTTGAAGACTGGGTAATAACTTGCAAGGAACACCATCAACTTGCACAAAAATGTCCTCTGATGCCAGCCCTGTGGGCAATGCTGTGCAGTTACAGTGAGGGTGGAAAGTCCCAGAGTCTTGGAGATGATGCAAAGAAAGATCACTCTGTCCCTCCAGAGTATTAGTAACAACATCACAAGGAGCTGCCTGGCTTAAAATTGTCTGACAGGAACACAATCATCCAGTGTTTCAAGGCTGCATAAATGGTCCTCTCTCACTGGTACTTAATGTGCATGCAAAGGGACTTTTAAAACTCATTATCTTGGAATCTATGGCCAGAAAGGGATTTTGTGGGGCTTACCTGGAGCCCCAACCACCATTTGGAACATTGTGTCCATACAGAAATACCTTCTGAATTTTAAACAAAGACTATATAGATGAGTCTTTGAACAAAAGCTATTTGTACAAGTAGGGCAGCCTGTAATGTGAAAGCACTAAATATTGACCTTGGTCTTTCTCATGTGGAAGACCACCTTACCCTCTGCTGCCACCAGGACACACAATTTTTTTTTGGTTTTTTTGGTGGAACTAGGGATTGAACTCAGGCCTTGCGCTTGCCAGGGAAGTGCTTATTCCACTGAGCCATCTCCCCAGCCCCAGGACACACACTTATAAGAGCATGGAAAGAAAATATCTCCCTTACATCAAAAGTTCTTTCTTTCATATTTTGTAATTTTTATCTCAAAGGGTCCTTACATATTAGCATTAATTCTAGCCTTCAATTTTAAAAAATATCATCTGTAAACTCATGGAAAATTTCACAAAATAGCATAACAAACAGAGAGAGACAGAGAGACAGAGGAGCACAATAAAGAGCAATGTACTATACTATGTAAAGTAGACCTCATCCTCTGATCTGTCCGAAACTTGGCACACTGGGACTAAGTGGCAAGTCAGGTAGACTCTGTGTGCCCCATTTTGATTGGCAACCATGTTGACCTGTGTTCTGCTGTCCTCCTCTGAGCCACCGCCAGCTTTGCTTTGTCTTTGTTGATATTTAGGATTCAAGCCACAGGCAGGTTTCCAGGAGTTAATACATTACAATACTATAAGATACTGGCATTCTTTTGCTTTCAATGCCCTGTTTTTTATGTCTTTTTGCAAAGAAAAATACATTCCAGCTTTCTGAAAAGTTCAAAGCGGGGCAGCCTACAGACCAGTTAGGCTGATGCACACAAAAGGCAGCACTGGAGAACAGCAGAGCTGCCAGGGATTTATGTGCATGGCATCCTCTTCTGCTGACTGCCCCACACCTTAGGAAGGCCTCAAAAGTGACAAGAAAGATCTAGCCAACTTGATTTTAGTAATAAGAAATCTGAGGCTCAACCACTAAGTGAAGAACTAGGACCAAAACTCAATCATTTTAGCCTCTTGAAGAAAGTCTGTTCCCCCCCCCAACTAGCCTGTGTTGATTAGATACCCCTTGGGGCAAGGGTCTTACTCACTGACACAGAGCTTCGAGAGGGGAATATCTCTTACTGTCAAACAGATGCTCGCTGCCTTCCTTGATCAAGCAGCTGATGTTGAGCGGAATGAAGAGCTGGGCTCGAAGGGGATCACCATACAGGTAACTGGGCAGAGCAAAAGGACCCTCCAAAACAGGGACCAACAAAAAGCCACATGAGGTGGCTTTTCGATGCCAGCCTTGGACCTGGTAGAAAGTATAGAAATAAACAGTGTCATCTCCAAGTTCTTCTAGACAAGAAAAAAATACTTCCGTGGGGAAAATCTGCCAAAGCAGTGACACCCACATTGATTGGCATGTTCATTTATTCATATTCACTGGCTCCAAACTCACCCTGCACAGGCATTAAGTGTAGTTTTACTTCCTGTGACAAATACCTGAAAAACTGAGATGGCCATACGGCTCCCCTCATGGCTCAAGCTGCTGAAACTTCAGTGACTCTTGTAAGGAACAGACTGGAAAAAGCCCCTTCTTACTCTGTGGGGTGTTGGAGGAAGGGTATAGGATATAGGTAGAATTCTTCTAATTTTGTCCTTTATCAAGCACATAAGGGCTGGGGATATTGTTCAGGTGTAGAATGCTTGCCTAGTGTGCACAAGGTCCTGGGCTCAATGCCCAATGCCAGGGAAGAGCAATTTTAAAAGTCTATAAAATATCAAGTAAGAAAGCAGACCAGGAAAATAGCTCAGCAGCATAAGCACCTGCCCAGAAGTGGCAGTTTTCTGTTTTT
>NDGM011105476.1:0-13334 GCA_002564305.1 Octomys mimax | reverse complement strand
GGAGATAAAGATGGAACTATCAATGCGCAGGAAAAACAATGAGAACTAATTTCTTAAGTATTATTAAGTTTAAGGTTTTCATTTTTTTTTTTAAGCTTTTCATTTTTGATTCGCCAATCCCCTCCCTCCATCTCTACATCTGCCACCTTCTATACTCTAAGGAATTGTTGTTGTTTACTTCTATTTACAGGAGAGAACCAGGCTGTGCATCTTTGGTTCCGGCGGAAGGCAGGGTTCTTACGGCATGACAGGGACCAGCTACAGTGCATGATTTGGGGACCGGGGAGATAGCTCAGCAGAATAAGCACTTGCCTGGCAAGTGCAAGGGCCTGAGTTTAATCCCTGGTTCTGGAAGGAAAAAAAAAAAAACAAAAAACCAGTACATGATTTGGAGGGAGAGTGAAGTTCTCACTCCAGCCAGCGTTCAGGAATGACAAAGCAGTGCTTGTTCCAGCCACAGAGACGGATTTGCGATGGAACTTTAGTCCCTCTCTTTGCAGTCGTCAGCCTGTTCATATTTCACAACATTTAAATTGTTCAGAAGTAAAGCTTTCCAGAAGAGTTCAGTAGACCACACACTTGCTTCCTCCCTGGCTTTGCCCTCTCCTCACGAAGGCAGGCAGGAACAGAAGTGGAGACGTTAAAGCTTGACTGTGCCTGGCTTCCAGGCCAGCCCCCACCAACTGTCGTGCAATAGCTGAAAGTAGGGTTCAGACCCGTGAGGAAGAGCCATCACACAAGTGTGTACTGTCTGGACACCCTACCCAGCCAGCCACTCCTGAAGCTAGAGGAGACCTCCCGAAGCAGAGGAGTAGAACTCGATTGCACTTATTTGGAAGAACAAATAAGGATTTAGAAGTCGGTGTCTACTGATTGTCTTTTCTCTTTTGGCTTGAGATTTTCATGGTTCATGGTTTGTGGTATACCAAGTGATTTTTCTTTATTGAAACTCGAAATTTCCTTTACTGTATTGTTCCATGAGATGTTAAATCTTGTTGAAATGCTCTGCTTTCACTGGCACTGTCTGACACTTTTCCAGCATGGAAGCAGAGAGTGCCACCTTGCCACTCTTGTGACAAGAAGTGAAAATCCAGGTTTTCCACTCCGCTTCTCTTGACACACAGTGGTGGTGGCAACTCGTGACTGTTGGGTAAAGATAGAACTCCCAGAGCCCCTGTGGGCTCCACTGAAGCTATAGGGAGGGTGGCCCTGATGCCAATGTGGGTTGGTTTGACACCACCAAGTAGTGGGTGGGGGAGGGTTGTAGCCATGTCGGGTGGAAATCCACTCTGCTCACTTGGGCTCTGCCAGCACTGAAAGTGCTTCCTGACCAGCTGGCAGGCACAGAGGTCCTGGCTTCTGAGTTGGTCTTCTGTGACTCTACTGTGACGGTGTATTGGGGCCTCTTCTTGAATGATTGTGAAAGAAGAAGTCTGGTTTATCTACTCAGGTTTGCTAGTATAAATGGTGCAGTTTCTCCTGAGGTGTTTGGCCAGAGCAGTTTGATTGTCAAAAAGTTTTCTGTCTTGCTAGCTTGCCCCTTTCTGGGTCATGTGGCTAGAAAAAGCAAGATTTGCTGATACTCTTTTGGTCTGAACCCGCTGGTGGTTTTGGATCACTGAGTCCTCCAGGTACAAGTATGAGAAATACAAGGCAAAAGGAAAAGCCAAGGATGTTGATTCCCGGGTTCTGAGATCTCGGGCTGCTCCGCCGTCCCACCTCACCGGATCTTGTCTTCTACCTCCTTCCTTTTCCCTTCCTCTTTCTCATCTTTCTCCTCTTCTCCCCCTTCTCCTCATTGTTAATATAAAGTATTGCATACAGGAGTGTTTTAAAATTTTTCATAATTAGCAAGAAGATATGAATGAGTCTGCTTCATCTTCTTGGAAGAAGTCCTTATTATTCAGTTTTTATTTTCCTCCAGTGTATTACTATGAGAGTTTTAAGAAAATATAAACAAGATGAAAGAATCACATCCCCACATGCAAATCCACACCTAAATTCAACACTTAGCATTTTGCAGCATTTTACTTTATTGATACTACTCAGCTTCTCTGTCCCCATTTCTTTTCTTTTATGGCTACCAGTATAATTCACCTATAAACACCTCTCAGTGCCTAAAATTAATTAAGCTTCCCCCTCTATGTTTTTTCTTTTCTTTCTTTCTTTGTTTTTTTTTTTTTTTTTCTTTTTTTGTATTTTAGGGAAGGGCCTACAGGGTGTTCAGAGACTCACTACTAGATTGGATTTGTAGTGATCTGCTTGTGTTTACAGCTTCCCAAGGGCTAGGATTACAGGCATGCGCCACCACGCCCAGTCTCAATTGCTGTCTCAGTGCACCCCGGAGGTGTGGCTAGCATGGCAGGCCCGGGGATCCAACCCCTGGCCCCTGTGCCAGCTTGCAGGTGCTTTAATTTGCTGAGCTATTTAGCTGGCCCTAAAAATTTGAGGAGTTGTGGGGGTTTTTTTTTGGCTACTTCAGGCTGCCTTAAGGGCAGGTCTGGTGCAGCTTCTGGAGCTGGGAATCGAACCACGGTCCTATGCGCCTGACTGCATTTGCCCAAGCGGCACTTTAAACAACTGAGCTATCTGGCAAAGCCCCCTCTATGGTTTTTCTAAGGTAAATCTTACATAAAGTAACTTGCATAAAATTTGTAAATACCATTTGATTAGTTTTACATAATCCACCCATTTCTGAGACGAAGTCCACCATTCCAAAAAATTCCCGCATCCCAAAAAGAAATCACCGTATTGATTTTCTTTCTGTGTTGGAACCAGCTCGTGTGTATTTGTGTGTGTGCGTGCGTGCGTGCGTGCGTGCGTGTTTCTCAGCAAGGTGTTTTCAGCACCCGTTCACGTGGTTGCTCCTGGCAATGGTTTTAGGCAGTGGTTTTAAGCAAGAGGGATAAGAAGGTCTCAGCTGACTCTGGGAGTCAGGAGGTTTTCTGTTCAGTTTTGTTTACCTCCGTCCATGACGTATGATGGAAGCTGTCAAAAATAGAGGAGACAAAAATATTGTACCACCCAAGCAAATTTACCTCCTCAATTCAGCACTTAATATTTTACCTGATTGCATATTTATCCATCTTCTTTTTTAAATTGCCATGTGCTATTTTTCAAAATTTATTTATTTATTTGGCACAGGATCTTGCTACACAGCTCAAAATCATAGTAATCCTCCTATCTCAGCCTCCCCAGCGCTAGGATTACAGGCGCGCACCACCACACCCCATCTCAGTGGCCAGCACAGCGCACTCAGGGTTCTAGGCCAGGCACAGCAAGCCATACCGGATATCAAAGCTGGGTCCTTGTGTTTACCAGGCAGGCACTTAGACTACTAAGCTATCTCCCTGGCCCACAAAGTGCTATTTTAATTGAATGAATTACACAATGATTTATCTATTCTGTGCTGCTTCCAGTTCACTGCTATGAAAATTTGATATTTAGGGTAGTATAAGCCATTGCTATCTCTTTTCTGTTTAGAACTTAGTAGAAAGGAACTTGCAGTTCCATGCCTTTTATCATTAATAAGATGATAAAGGCATACAAAGATTTTTGTTGTTGTTGTTGCTGTTAGATTTTTTTTCTTTGTTTGTGATCCTAGGGGCTGAATTCAGAAGAACTCTGCCATGAGCTACATGTCCACCCACCTCATTTAATTTTTTTACTTTGTGACAGTGTCACTGTTACCCAGGTGGTCTCAGATTTGCACTCAGCCTGCAGGGTAGCTGGAATTAGAGGAGCGTGTCATGGTGCCTTGCTGGAAGATTTGTTTTTTCACACAAGATATCTACACTTTCCACATATTTCTTCTTGTCAGTGGTAGCTATCCGTTTATTGGACATCAAAACTTCCTTGTAACAGAAGCAAAAGATAGTTTTAGCATTTTAAAAATAGAGTTTAGCTTCCTGGCACCAAGTTTCATTTTGTAAAGGAGAAACTGTGGCTTGAAGCACACCATAACTGTTATATTCATTACTGAGAATGCCAAGCTAGCCTCCAGAGGGACAGCCTATTTCAGGAAGACTTAGAAAATGCTATTCCTGCACAAAATATTGATGTAGTTGTTTCGGATGGATTCTGCTTTTTTTTTTTTTTTTAATTTGTTTGTACCTATTATATAAGTCTCTTATTTCTTTTTGATTTCCCCAAACTGATTGCCTGAGGGGCCCATAATTTCAGGCTGATTGATTATTGATTGATTGATTGACTGGTTGATATTCCAAATGGGACAAAATAAACTGCAAAATGGGAGAGGATACACTGTGCAAGCTTCCGATTACAGTAGGCCTGCTTGCTGTTGGCAGTCCAGGAGGGGACAGATGCTGCTGCTCCAAACTTTCATTGCAGCCTTTGTCTGACTTGGTTTTTCTTCATGCAGTTGATGGCCTGGACAGAGCTTCCATAGCGAACTCAGATGGCCCCCCAGCAGGTTCCCAGACACCACCCTTCAAGAGGAAGGGGAAACTGTCTACCATCGGGAAAATCTTCAAGCCTTGGAAATGGAGGAAAAAGAAGACCAGTGACAAATTTAGAGAGACCTCAGCAGGTATGAGACCCAAAGCTCCGTGGTAAGGGAGGATACCTTGATAAATTGTTCAAAAGGTAGAAAATTATGTTTTCAGGGTTTTTACAGCAAAAATTGTATTTGAAATGAAGTTATTTCTTTTAAGGGTAAAAGCATTAAAGAGTTGTAATTTGCCCTATTTTTTGTACTGACTTTGACTTTCTCCTATATTCTTGTTTTAAAATTACATTTGCGAACTCTTGTAAGAAATTTTACAGTGTAAGGAGGAGGATGTAAAATAGAAAATTAGAGTGGAAATGTTACTCATCAACATCCATTTCTCCACACACAGTTACACAACTGTCTGCCCGGTTCTGGTAGCAGTCTTACCTTCAATTAAGTCATTATAAATGTCTTTTTAGAACATGGTTTCATGTGCAAGATTTAAATTGCTGTATGAAAGAAAAAGCGTGGCAGTATGTACTGTTTAATTTTAACTTTCCATCATGTCCTTGGGTTTGATAAGTGGGTCTCTAACCTAGGCCAGCCATAACCCATTGGCTTGAAAATTTTTCATTGTTAATTTAATTTGTAGATTTATTAAACCTTAAGAATTATATTATATAGTGCTTTTCTTATGGATGCATGGGGGAAACTGGCCTTAAATCTCAGGCCATATCAAAGCTGAATTTAAACAAGTGATAAATGTCAGTGGTGTTTTGTTTAAGGAAGAAGAGCGTTTATCTCATGATATAAGTCCAGCTTTCTCCATGCCTACTGTCCAAAACAAATTTTTCATCAAAATTCCTCAGATGCCACAGGCTGATAGTGCCAGTATATGTGTAAGGTCACAGACCTCTTGGTCAGCACTGAGGTGACACTGGCTATTAGTCCTAAAGTGGTGAAATAAAATAGAAAGTACTATACTCAACACAAGGGTGTGTGACAGGGATGGCAACACTCGCCGGAAAAACATTGCCACCTATGCACTTGCAGCTTTCTAGTTTCTTTGGTTGTGTGCTGTTTAACAGGAAATGATGATAACTGAGATTCCCTCCATAATTATCCTGGAGGAGAGGTGGGGCGGGTGAAAATACAGAAGAAAGAAGACAGGGTTGTTAAAGGCGTAAGCTTAGTAATAGGTGCAGGAGGTTGGTTCTTCTCATCTCTCTACCTGAGGGGCTAGAAAATAGCCATAATTTTTAGAAACAAAAACCCTAAAGGAATAGAGCCTTGGCTTAGGGGACAGAGGGGACAGAGGAATAGAGCTTGGCAGTAGATTCTCATCAGTTTCCTCATCTCAAAACTGGGGAGCTGAGTGAACTGCCTTGTGCAGTGCCTTAGCTCCTCAGAGCCCTCCACTCCCCTGATTCCCAGCAGGCTGCTTTTGCTTCAGGTGCAGGTGGAACCACAGCAGACTGCCTCAGGGTCTTCCTTTCCTGTTTTCCCAAGTGGCTGGAGAATCTCCGTCTGCAGTTGCCATGGTTACCAGGATAGAAGTAGGGCTGCAGACAATGGCGTTCAGACGTTGATGGTGACGAGAATGGAGGACAGCAACCTCTTAGTGTCTCTGTCAGCCTTCACCTGACTCTGGTCTACATACTTTTTTCTCCTAGAAGATATCTATTAAGAAAAAAAAGACCTCCCTTCCTTTTTCCTGTCACTTTCTTTTAATTATAAGTGATTGCCATTTTTTTTTTCTATAGTTATTTTAAGGCTATAATTCTGCTGAAGTGTGTAGAAAGCACCAGGGAAGCTGAACAATATGAAATGATATGTAATCTGTTAGGCTTTTTTCATGTTGAAGAACAATGCCACACTAGAGAAAAACTGACATATTTTGAAATGATCAAGAAAATTTTTTCCTTTTTAAAAAATGATTTTAAAAATCACTGAAAGAAAAAAAATGATTTTAAACAATGAAATTGAGCCAACTGAATACCATCAAAGCCGGGTACGGCCAGGGTGGTCTCTGAAGCTCACCTTAGGAAAAACCCACCATGCCCAAAGGTATGACGGGAGGTGACTTCTTCCAGGAAGCATAGCACCTCTGTGTCTGCCCTTCTCCTAAGCTCTGGCTTGCACCGGAGGCAGGCCTGGGTTGGTGGTGCTTGAGTCAGCTGTGGTTCAGAATGCCCTTTCTCAGCCCAAAGAGTGTCTTGTCCTACAAGGCAAACTGGGGTTGTGCAATGTTCAGCCCCTTAGCCTTTTTTTTTTTTTTTAATTTATTTGATACAGGGTCTCACTACACAATTCAAACTAATAGTGATCCTCCTGTCTTAGCCTCCCCAGTGCTGGGATTACAGGTGTGCACCACCATGCCCGGTTGTAGGGCTGGTGTGGCATGTGGTACCAGGGATTGAACTCGGTTTGTCGAGCTTGCAAGGCGGGCACTTAGACTGCTGAGCTACTTCCCCAGCTTAGCGTTGTTTTGAAGCAGGAAGTTGCCTAAATTCTCTGACTCAGATTTAGGCTGTCCTTAGGTGGTAAGTGGTAGGTCGAGAGTGCCCTCTTTTCATTCTACAGTCACGTGTCACTTAGTGATGGGCCACTCTCTGAGAACTGCATTGTGGGGCTATTTTATTTTTGCATGAACATTATAAAGTATATTGTCACACAATCACAGTGTCACATGACTGTGCTATCCCAGTTAGCTGTTTTCGCTGCTCTTCTTTTCCTGGGTGAGAGGACCTTTTTCAGTCTGACCTAGGCTAAGGGTTTGTCCATTCCCTGACTTTAGAGTTCAGTATGCTGTGCGAAACTTTTTTCTTACAGAATAGCTTTTTCCTGTGTGCTGTTTTCTGAGGCAGATGAGGTGTGTCCTCCTGGCCTTTATCTGTGTATGTGGCACCCCAAGCTAAGCATCAGCACCTTACTGCGCACAGTGTGCCCTGACTCCTGGATAGTCAGTTTCCTGAGAGCAGGCGCCTCCGCAGCCTGCCTGTACCTGCTGCTTCCACCCTGTTCCCAGGGCCTGCTCCAACTGTGTTGGTCTGTGCAGCCAGCGCCCGCCGCCATTACGGGGCGCCCTTCTCAGCACCCATGTCTTTCCCATGGGCCCAGGCTCCAGCTGATGCTCAGACACCCGCCCAGCCCCTACCAGTTGGCACTGCCCAAGGATGGCATGGTGACTCCACACCCATTCTCGTGATCCGTGCGTCAGCGCTGCAGCCATGGAACATAGCAGCCACTGCTCCATGTTCCACAGCACATCCGCAAGCACGCTTCCTGCCCTCGAAGAGCTTTTGTTCAAGACAGGAAGGCACTGCTGCGTGCTGTGAGTGGATACAGAAGTGAAGGCAGAGGAACTGCAAAAGTCCCGAGCACAGTGCTCTCCAGTCCAGCGCCCGGCCTGGGCCAGCTCTCCTTGCCATCATAGACATGGCTTTCACCCGCACTTAGCCTTGGAAACGTGGGATTCATTGACTGCTTCCTATCTCCCACCATCTTCTACATCCTGTTAGTTCCAAAAAGCCTTTGCCTCATTTCTTCCTAGTACAAGGTCTCGCTGACATCTGCCTGTCCTGTCCATGGTCTGGTGCTTGTCATGTCTATATTACTGCGGTGTAGCCTTTCCATTATTCTTGGGGATTTCCTTGTAACTAGCTATAGAAAGCCCAGGAGGCCAGGTGAAGCTGGCTTCTGGTGGCGAGCCTGACTGCAAGGGCCACCTGAGCATGAGGCGGTGGTGCAGAGATGCACAGCTGTCAGGACCCCCAGAGTAACCTAGGCAACAGACTCTCCGGCCAGGCAGCCAGAGCCAAGAGTCTCATAAGACCTGTTCCAGAGGTAGGGGAGAGTCACCGGGCATCCAGGTGAGGGAGGGTGGGAAACAGGTGGCCTCAGCAGCCAGGGTGCTGCAAGTGAGGGAATAGTATTCTTGGACAGAGGGTGCCTGGGGGAGAGGATTGGAAAGACTCAAACAGGACCCTGTACGTTCTTGAGGAAGAAGGGAACAGAGCTTATAAGCAGGACAGAAGCTTACTGAAGGACTCACAGCAGAAACTCACTGTATACACTGGGATACAGGGAAGGGATTTGGGAAAGGGGACTCCTTGGACCGTAGGCCTCCAGTGTTGGAGTTGCTGTTGACACAGCCCAGGAACCATGGGAGCAGAGAGAGGAGAGTTCACCAAGGCGGCAGCCCCAAATGTGTGAATCTGAGGAAACAGGCTGTCTGAATCACTTTCTAACAGCTAGGACACAAGGCATGGCACTTTCCACTTAAAGGAAGAGAGGGTCATTTCGTTCAGTTTCACAAGCTCCAGCTCGTGATTGGCTGGCTCGAACAGAAAGAGGACAATAGAAAAGCTCACAGCCTGGCATCCAGGAAGCAGAGAGAAGGAAAGAACTGAGGGCAAGAATGCAGCCTGCCAGGTCCAGCTATGAGGGTCCCGCCTCCAGCCAACCCCTCCTGCTGACCGCGAGTTAGCTCTAGCACCCCCATGATCCAGGCCCCTTCCACACCCATGAAGCTCTGGGGGCTTTTAGATTTCAATCCTAACAGGTAGGCAAAGCACTCATCACTCCCTCCCACCTGCATCATCCTGGATACCACCAAGATAGAATATTCCTTTGGTGGAAAGTTTGTCCGTTACTTCTCAAGCCAAACACAGGTCTTGGCACACTGATTCCTGAATAAATTTCAAACTCCCTGGATCTTCATTTTAACCCAAACCAACCTCTCCTGCCTCACTTCTTCGACAGTCCACAGTCCTCGGACTTCCGTCGTCCCAGGCTCCCACTGAGCATGTTCTAGACCTTCCTGTCATCAGGCCTCTCTCCCTCTCCTCCCATTCCTCTGAGCACCTTCTCCTCTGGCTGCACCTGCTGAGTCAGGACTATGCCCTTTCTTCCCTAAACATTCTGGACCCCGATTCTGCGCCAAGTAGGAACCTCCCCTTCCGTACTTTGCTCTCCTTTAGAACGTGTGCCTGCAGCCCTCTGTGGTCTGGCTTATGCATGCCCAGATTCAACCAACCACAGATCTTTGGAGGAAAAGAACTTGGTCTGTATTGAATCAGTATAGACTGGTTTTCCTTGTCGTTCCCTAAGTAGGATAGTGTAGCAAACATTACCTAGCATTTCCGTTGTGTTAGCTCTAAGTAACCCAGAGATTAATTCAAACCTGAGGGAGGATATTCATAGGTTACATGCAAATACCATGCCATTTCATGTCAGAGTGTACATAGATTTTTGTATCAATGGCGGTTTCCGAGCCCAATCTCCTGTGGATACCAAGGAATGACTGAATTTGACTTTTCTAGTGTATCTGTTTTTCTTACACTCCTAATTTATCAAAAAGCATTTAAGGTCAGACATGGTTTCATGCATCCTTGCTCCACTTTATAGAGGTGCTTTATAGAATAACTCCATACTTAGTGTGTATTTTTAAAATGTGTTTTGAATTGAATTTAAATTTGAATTAAGTATTGAATATCCCCATAACCAAAAATGTAGCACTGGGTACTTTAGGACTTTATTTGAGAAATTGAGGATTAGAAAATATTAACAGGAAAAAGACAAATTAAAACACCAACCAGAACTATGCTGATCATAATTACAACCCTATGCAGCTATTAAGAAGCTGATAAAATGTGAGAAAATTTTTCTTTCCTATTTTTTGTTCTTAGCAAAAGTAAATTAATTATTCTGCCAAAGAAAATCAAAGCAATTTATCTCCATTAAAATTGTGACTTTTATTTGCCTTGCTAATAATAGGAAAGGAATGCCTGTCTAGGTTTTCAGATAAATATCAGCATGCCAGGAATCAGATGAACTTGGAGAGAGTCTGCTGGTAAAAGCTGTAGTTCACCGAAGTGCTCTGAGCTCTGAATAATTACAATGGCTACTTGAAAAAAAAAAAAATTCTATACTGTATCAGATTCTGCCCTAAGAACTTAACTCATCAGATCATCAAAACAGCCTTATGAAGCGCAAGCGATACTATTATCCAGTTCCACTGGAGGAACCTGGGCCCAGAAAACTCGGTTGAGTTGTGCAAGGAAACACAGAGGCAGCCCTGGAACCCAAGCCCAAGGGGCTGTCGCCGGTACTCTTGGCTGTTGTTCTCTATCGCGTCTTCAACAGATGGCTTCCTGCCTAGGTCACGCCTTGACAGGTGACCCTAATGCATGCATTTGCTTCATATTCATTTTTCCTGTTCAAAGGATTTGGCCTGAAGAATCATTTTGTTCCACCTGACAGGCCTGATTTCAGCAGAGCACATAGAAACGTGTAGCTGGATAAGACCAAAATAATGTCCTGTCGTAGTAAAGTAGCATATTCCCCGAAACTGAAGAGGCCTCATGCGGCTGCCTAGGATTATCTCCCATATTCTGTAAATAGAGCAGTGGTAAAGGACTTGCTCAGGTGATGTTTGTTGAGGACTGTTCTGTTTGCACTAATACATGACAGTATTGTATCTTTCATCCATCTCATTCCGCTGAGAAGGTGGAAGTGTTTTTGTGTTTCTCATCAGCCTGGGGTTAGGGGAAGGAATCAGTCCCACTTCCCAGTGTGCTGCAGTAGAGTTGTGGAAGCAGGCCCGGGCCATGCAGCACACACAGTCCTGCATGGGGCTCCTTGTTCACTTATTAGAAGGCGCTCATTTGTCTTCTCAACACCTGTTTACCGGGCATCTTTGGTTATGGTGTGTCCGGCATGATCGCAGAACATTATGATTCTTCACAGACTTCTCGGCGATACAGAAGAGACCCACCTTCCTCCTCGCATGCAGCTTAGGTTCTACTTGGGTAGAAGACAGAGCAAATCCAAATGAGGTTGAGAGAAAATCGAGAGTGAGAAGAGAAAAGCACAGAGAGGGGTGGGAGTAGAGAACAGGAGAAGGAGCTTCCAGCAGAGTGGGCGTTGAAGCAAAGGCAGGAAGCAAGGAGCGGAAGCCCCCTAAGAAATCCGGTTGCGCAGCCGCATGCGTTGCAGCAGTTCTAGCAGTGGGGATAGCAACACTTGCTGCTTCAAGTCCATCATAAGCTCAGCCCGTTCACTTACTCGCATGCCTCACATTCGTGGACCTTGGGCTGGGTAGTCCCAGTAGCTGCTGCCAGCACCCAGACTAACAAATCATGCAACTTCACTCTCAACAATTCTACCAGGACAGGAGCAGGAAACCAAGAAAGGGATTTAAGTCTGTTAACATTCAGTCATGGCTTCCTGTCTCAGTATCAAGTCCAGGGGCCAGATTCTAGCAGGTCATCAAACTAAAATGCCTAATGGGGTCAAGTTCAGAATCTCTCATATATTGGGGTGGGGTGTGGTTTCAAACATCCAGTACAGCTCAGAATGCCTTTAGAAACTGAACTAATAATGCGTAGTTGCCTCCAGCTGCAGACTCCCTGACTCATACTGATGGTGTCCTGTAGACCATTGGGCATGATGGCTATGTTCCCAAATCAACTTACAAACATCGTTTTGCTCATCGTGTACCTGAAACTTGGTATTAACAACACTTCAAAAAATAGCCAAATTTTATTTATTATTGTAGTAAAACACTTTATGAGGTTTCACTGGAAACTTAGAATTTTAGGATTGTGAAACGCCTTCCCAGCCATCAGCTTCTCTGTCGGACAGGAGTGTCCCCAGCTGCAGCCGTCATGTTGACACTGAGCACTGGACCTGCTTCTCGAACTCCTAATTCACAGCTCAGCCGTAGGGAAATTTTCTTTTATAAATGGCCTAAAGCAGATCATCTTCAGTCTTTCTAACTATTCACTAGGGGTGTGTGTGTGTGTAATTATTTATCTTATTCATGTATTAAAATAGCCAAGTATGGGCTGCATGGTGGTACTTCACTCAGTGATGAACCACAATGATGGCCTCCTGAGATTCTACACCCTAATGATGTTGGACCTGTCTTAGTTTGTGTAAAGACATGGCTTGGAGTTTTGCACAAGGGTACAGCTGCCAACCTGCACGTTTCTCAGAATATCTCGCTATCATGACATGATGGGCGATGGTATTAGGGTATCACATATGCCCTCCAGGACATACTTATGTGATGATCCTTCTATCTTACAGTTTCTTCACTCCCTTTATCTCTTTGCAGTTTTACAGTGTTGTACTCTAGGAGCACACAAAATTGTCTCGTTCCTTGGTTTTTGTTGAGGTGCAAGCCCCCAAAGGCCGTCTGGAGATAGATAAGGCATGAGCTTGGCCAGCTGCACTCCCACCGTCTGCAGTTGGCCTTGTGTGCAGTTGCACTTCACCTGCCCTTTCTTAGCTAGGTTTTGTGTTATGCTAATTTGGTGGCTTTGTGAAAATTTTTAGAACTTTTGCTCCATCAGTCATTACATTTCCATTATGTATAATGAAACCCAGAATAGGGATTCATCTTGTTATGAAAACAATAATTCATCAGTAGGACTTAAGTGTTTTATAAAGACATGAAAGAGTTCAAATCTACCGTCACCCTGCCCATCGCCCGTTTATTTGATGTTCCGTGGGTAGGAAACGCCAGACAGTCCTCCTGCCTGGGGGATCGTTTTACTCCTTCATCACAGCCTGTTTTATGTCCTTCTGTACCCACCTCTTCATCTTCTCTCGCACTGGTCCCTCTCTTCCCTGCACTTTCCTGCAGGCCTATATTATAGTTCATCGGTATAATTACCTAGTGCTTTTTTCCCCCCTCAAAGTATTTTTCTAGCTTTGAATTCATTTTGTCTTCATTATCCCTGTGAAGTAGGTGGGCATACATAAGGGGAGGCTGGGTGTTGAATTTTTAGGCCAAAGACTGATATTACTGCAATATTCACTAACTGAAGATCCTTGGGCACGTAACCACTCTGAGATTTACTTTCCTCATCTGTTG
>NDGM011105475.1:0-10037 GCA_002564305.1 Octomys mimax | reverse complement strand
ACCACTAGGAAGAATGTATGCAATGTGTTAATTATTGAAACTGTCCTACCAAAAAAAAAAATTAAATTGTCCCCTAACTGTTCACTTTAGCAGTAAACACAGCAAGCATGGAATTAAGCATAGCTTCAACATTTTTATGTTAAATTCAACAAGATTAAAAAGAAATTATTAGAAATTCATTGAATACATTTCTAACATTATTTTGTTGCACTCTGAGTGAATATGACACTCTTTAGAAGTGTCTGTTACTTATTTTGTGATGTCGAAATTGACCCATCCTGGAGAAAGTTTTCTGTTAAGTTGTTAACATCTTCTATGCTGATGTCTCCTGGATTTGTTCTGTGTGGACTGGGGACAGTAATGTGCAAACTAACAACATGGATGAAAACTTTCATTTTCTTCTTATAAATGTATATCATTGCTAGTGTCTCACCTATTGTTTTTGTATTGTCTTTAAAATCAATTAAAAAGTAAAAAAGTAAAAAGAACAGAGAAAAAATTAAGGTTTAGTAAAATGGAGAGTTAATGTTTAATTGTTTCATCATTCTTGAATGCCTGTATCTGGGAATCTGAGCAACAGGTTTGATAGTAGCAATATGTAAATATACAACCACTGTGAATTTTCTGTTCTGGTTTAGAAACTCTGTACTGCTGTTTTGTTTTTGGTTTTGTTCTTTTTTTTCCTTTTTGAAATAAAAAAAAGTTATTAACATATTATTTTGCCTAGAATTCATTTTAACTTTATGGTTTGTTTGTTGATTTTCTGTCTGAATTTTCTAAATTTGTTGTGAGCCAGTGTTTAAAAACTCGTACTTCTTTGTATTGGAATCTATTATTCCTTTTTAGATCAATAAATATTTACATTGTATATTTAGGTAGTAAAATACTGGTTTCAAATGCATTTAAAATTGTTATATTCTCTTGCTGAATTGACACTTTTGCATACTAAAATCCTTGACTGTTTGAATTTGGATTGAAAGCCTATCTTTTTTTTTTTCCTATCAGGGATGGAAGTCAAGACCCTATGCTTGTCAGGGAAGTGCTTCTGCCACTGACCTATAATCACAATCCTTGAAACCGTGTCTTTAGATAGTAAGGATATACCTGTCTTCTAGTTTCTATTTTTATATTTTTCTATGCTCTTTCTTCATGTATGCATACTTTTAGATGGTAAGTGAATTTCTTGTATGCAATAATTGAGTTTTTTAAATTGCTTTTTATTCCTGTATGCTTTTAATGTAATAATTTAATATGGCTGGGAAGATAGCTCAGCAATCTAATCTGCTGCCTGGCAAGACAAGGACCCTGGTTCAGTCCCCAGTGCCACATGCCATGCCAGCCCAGAACCCTGGATATACCATGCTGGCTACTGAAACTGGGTGTGGTGGCATACACCTATAATTCCAGCCCTGGGGAGGCTGAGACTAGATGGTCACAATGAATCTGAGGTGTGTAGTGAGATCCTGTACCAAATACATACATACATAAAAATAATTTAATACACTTTCAGGCAGTTATCAATAGCTAAGGCCTCTCTTCCACCATTCTCCTGCTGATTTTTTATTTTAAACAGAATAAGAAATAAAAGCTATACAAAATTTCAGAACAAAACAATAGGAAATTAACAGTGGTTATCATATTGCATATTGTTATTTTCAAAATAGTGGCTCAGATTAATAGATAGATTTAATAAACAAATTTGGTAATGATTCTGGATAGAAAATTTTGCTCATTTTTGAGGTTTATTTAAATATTTTCTTTTTATTCTTTATCTTATTCTTTCTTTTGCTTAAGAGGTTTTTTCTCCAGAAGACTATATCATGTTTTTGTTTTTCATTCTTGCTGCAGTGATTGCAATTTCTGTGTATTTTTACCATGTTTGCTAATCTAAGCTTGTCTTAATAAGTCATTTTAAGCTGATAGCAATTCAATGGTGATTATAAGGACAAATATATTAAAAGAGATACATCAATTAGTTTCACTAGAGCAGGTTAAATATATACATACATGTTATGCATATATGAGGGATACAATACTTAAACAATTCCGAGTAGGATGCCCCTGCACACTGGTGGAATCTGTGAGAGAAGAATAAAAAATGGACCTCATGGCATTATCTAGTACAAATCTTTGCTGGGGCACAGATGGGTTGAGGCTGCAAGCTCGAATCTATGCTGGAACCCCAAGGAAACATTGAAAGGCCAGCTCTGTCTTTTCAAGGTACCTCCTCTTTCCACAGATAAGTTAGTATCTTTGTAAAGAAATTCTATCTTGATATGTTCCTTCACTGAGAAAATTAAAAAGTTCATTAATGTGTAAAAATTTTCTTATTTCTTCTTCAAAGCTAATAATTTAGGAGAGAAAATGAAAGTTAACACAGTAGAAAGCCGTTCTAAGCAAATACCTAGTTTTGTTGATGTCATTTATTTTTTTATTTTTTGTTCATTTTAATGAGAAAAGATAAAACAACAATGAGATAGCTCAATAGCTCGGTGGCAAATGCTCCTGCCTCAGAAGCACAAGGTTGTGAATTCAAACCCTGGTCACATGCTTTATAGGCCCCAGAATCCTGGGTGTACCGTGCCAGGCCCAGAGTCGGGCCTAGTGGTACACACCTATCATCCTAGCACTAGGGAGGGTGAGACAGGAGGATCTCTGAGTCTGAACTGCCTAGCAAGACCCTAGATCGAAAAAAGAAAGAAAGAAAATATCTCTATCTAATCCATAAAAAAATAATTTGTAAAGGAGATAAAAATATTTTGGGGTCAGGGAGATGGCTCAGTAGGATAAACACTTGCCTGGCAAGCACAAGGGTCTGAGTTCAATGCCCGGTTCCAAAAGGAAAAAAAAAAAAAGAAAGAAAGAAAAAAAAAAGAAGCTTTCAAAACAGTTTAGTAGGACAGTTAAAATAATTAATACATTGCATATTGCTGTCTTCATAGTAGTTGTTCAGAGGACAAGATGTAGACATGGTAATGTTATCTAAATAATATTAGTTCAAACCTTTCTTCTCATTGAACTAAGAGAAAGCTGTATATCTATCCTATCTATCCTATCTATATATATGATATATATATATGATAGATATATGATATATGATGTATATATGATATATATGATAGATATATGTGATGTAGATATATATATATGATAGATATATTATATATATATATATATATATATATATATATCACTACAAAACAGTCCTTTATTTATATGCCACTTTTTTGTTTTGTCAGGGATGGGTGTTCCACTGGTGTAAGAGAAGCTATATTTGGAGAAGTCTTTGAAGGGTCTTTTCTTATTTGATGCCAGTCAAAATAATATAGGTACTTGAATTCAGTAAAATAACCCAATATAGTCCAATAGACCATAATAGTAGTAACTTACCAGCACAACTGGCAATTTCCCAAAGCTGTTGACTTAAGCCTTTTACATATGGTTACACTTTTCTACTGGATGGTTAAGACCAAGTTATGGGGCCACAGAGGAATGTGATAGATGATGTATAGTGTGCCTAAGGAGAGTCACCTAGATAGAAAAAAATCTCTCAGACTTTCAGAGAGAACAAATTGGTCCAGCAATGGCTGTGACTCATCCACATGGCTGACAGTGACAAACGATCCACAAGGTGCTGTACATGTTTCCAGATTAAATCCTGAGGGGATTTGACTGACTTTATCAGATAGCACAATTTACATTTTTAGTTATATAGGTCTTGCTTTATATGTCATTTATTTGATCATCTTCTGGACTACAGTCTTCCTTGAATATTAAGCTTAAATCGAGAATTACAAGAATGATAAGTTGGTTTTACTGTGTAAATACCAAAGGTAGAATTCATCATCTATTAAAACTTCTCATAATGTGATGTTAATGAGCACTAATTTATTTTTTGCATTACAAAAAGAAAATTATCTTTCTAACAGTAATGAAGACACATTAAAACAAGCTGCATTGCTAACTGTAATGTGGTAAAATTCTCCATTCTGAATCTTTTATTTATTATTAAGTCTTTTTTTTAACTTTTCCTGACACTACAGAAAGTAACAGATAATGTTTTACTGTGTTATAATTAAGAGTCCACAATTAATTAAATGAAAAGCTGACATTATTTTTATTCAGTAATTATCTTTAAAATATTAAAAATAAGTATTGTATTTGAAAGGAACTAGATCAAGAGTAAAACAGTACATTAGCTGAAGATATTGTCTATTTGAAGAGGCAAAAGTTAATTGCATATCAGTAAATGATTAGTGTCGAATTTTTTTTCAATGCATGGGATAAAAGCATGAGTATATGAAGTCTAATTAAGTATATTAGAGACTACCTCAAAACTTACATACAAAAATTTAACAAAGTGTTTCTTTAACTACTGTTTTACGTGTACTTAGTTATAAACTACTTTTTTGCCAAATAAGTTTGCACATATGTGTTGAGAAAAATAGCACTTCAAAGTATTTGGATATATAAAAACATTGTATACGAAATAATGAGTATTTTTAAATAGTTTCATATATTCAAAGGGAAAACTTTTTCTTATAAAAGTCATGAAAAAATTAGTGCATCAGCTTTTAAATTTTATAATGATACATGATAGAAATTAAAGAAAATCAAAATAAGCAATGATGTTTAAAGTTGGAAGCTGTAGCAACAATAATAATTTATATTTTAGGTTTCACAGTTTCAGTTTACATTTGAATGTGTGATTTCTTTTATTCAAACATATCTGAAATCTGTGATTATAGTAAGTATTTACTTTGAAAATCTGTGGTCTGGCTGGGGAGACAGCTCAGAAGTCTAAGCACCTGCCTGAAAAGTACAAGGACCCAGGTTCAATTGGTTCAGTCTCCAATACCACCTTCCAAACAGGCCCTGGAACCCAGGCAAGCCACACCGTCCCTAAAACTGTGGTGGGGCACCCTCTAATCTCCGAGCTGGTGAGGCTAAGAAAGGAAGATCACTATGAGTCTGAGCTGTGTAAGGAGATGCTGTACCAAATAAATAATATAATATAATTTTTTAAAAAAAGAATATCTATTGGTCTATGAAGGATGAACATGGTAAAATTAATTCATTGATTAGTGAGTATAATCTGAATAAATCCCTCATGAGTGTATGTAAATCTTTAAAACTCTCACATCTGTAGTAATATATTATGTCTCACAAATTATTAACTGCAGTGTTAAAATTGTGTACAGATAAAGAAAATATATGTAAAACAAATAAAAGTTTTCACTAAAAAATAAAACAACAATCATAAAGACAGCATTAGAAATAAGTTAAAACGAATGACATGGTAAATAAACCAAATTGACAATAAATTAAGTATAGAGGCATTAAACTGTTCAATCAAATGACAAAGTAACTGAGTTTTTAAAAAGATCCTCTAACAGAGATACACTAGATTTAAGGATGACAAATGAGCTGAAGGTAAAACTATAAAAGGAGATGTTTTATATCCCATACAACTGACAAAAAAGAGGAAAATGATAGTATTTTCCAGACAAATGTGATCCAGAAATTCTTGCAATTTGTTTTCTCTTTAAAATAAAATTTAATAAAAGAAACTATCACAAGAGATGAAAAGGCCCTTATCCAACAATAGAAGAATGATTCGCCAGAAAAAATTTGAAATAAAATATATATCCTTAACCATGGCATCAGCCAAATATATAAAACAACCACGAGAAAATTGAATACAGAAATTAATGCCAATTCATACATGCGAGAAGTTAATATTCAAAATTTAGAGAGCTATGTAAATAACTCCCAGCGCTCTTTATCGAGAAGACAAATAAATATTTAAAAACGGGCAAAGGGGTTGGGGGATAGCACCACAGTCTAAGCGCCTGCCTGGCTAGCGCAAGGATCTGGGGTGGATCCCCGTTACCGCATGCCATGCCGATCCTTGAACCCCGCCATGCTTTATGGGCCACCGAAACTAGTAGTGGTGGCACACTTCTGTAATCCCAGCACTGGGAAGGCTGAAAACTTGAGGATCACTATGAGTCCAAGCTTCACAGTGAGACCCCCTATCAAATAAACAAATAAATAAACGATTTTAAAATAAAAAATGGGCCAAGGACCTCAATAGACAATTGTTTAATGACATAAACATGTGAAATGGTGTCTTAGTGTGTCCAACACCCTCTATCATCAAGAAAATGCAAATTAATACTATAATAAGGTCACACTAAAATTTTCCCGGACTCTTACTGGGATTTGAAACAAGTATCTAGAAGAGATACCTATATTTCCATGTTCGTCGCAACATTTATTTGCACTAATCATGATGTCAATATAAGTGAAGATGTGAATGTAAGTGATCTGCCTTTGCATGGATAGTTGGGGAAAACGTGGTATGAATGTGCAACAAAATATTACTTAGCAATGGAAGAACGATGGACTTCTTGCTCTATGGCCAAAGTGAAGCAACGCGGAAGAGAATGCACTACATGAAGTGAATCAGTCAGAAGAGGAAAGAAGTGCTGAAGAATTTCTACAGTAATCACATAGTCATAGAAGCAGTGTGGGTGGACACTGGAGGAAGGGACATGAGATGGAACCATCAGCAGATGCGTGGTACAGAATTTCAGTTGTTTGGCAATGCAAGATTTCGAGACCTCTTTTACAATGCTCTGTCTGCAGTTAGCACTCCTATATTATACGCATAAAATGAAGAGGGACGATCTCACGCTGTGTTCTTAGGCTATAACAATAAAATGCGTGCATTGTCTGGAAGGGACTCTCATAAACTTCGATTGCTTCAAAGACAGTACTTTGCAGTAGTGTCTTGCAAAGCAAAGACTACATCAGGAATGTGAACTTCAGTCATACCTTTGAAGATGATGGCTGATATTTTTAAGGGAAAGTATTTCTTTCCTCTTCTTCTGACTTGGAGGAGGTGAAAGTGGTGCAGGGGAAGTACATTCATAGTCTCAGTAATAATATCTTTCTGGAATTAATTAAATTAACTTCGTTGACTTGGAATTTATTGATCTATTTCATAAGAAATTGTATTCATTTCTAGTAATTTATTCAGGTCTAAAATATAAATATTTCTTTCTATTTTATTTTACAAAGGTCAGAAGCCTTTTCTATTTGAGAGACCTTTGTGGAAAAATGTCAAATAGCAGCGAAAATTTTAAAAAAATGATAACCAAAGGAGTAATATTTATACATTGAATACTAAAAGCAGCAATATATTTGTGAAGACATTTTAGGCAATACTGTACAGGCAATTATTTAAAATATAAATTCATAGTTTGTTTATGCATATTTGTCTTTCGATTACCTACTTGGGAGTTCCTATTTAATGTTATTTAGGACTGAATATGATCAGAAATACTACCCTAAGGAAGAAAATGATGAAAATGTGCATGACTTCTGGCCCTTTCTCACAGATCACTTTGACACATTTAATTATGATTAGTAATTTCAAAAGCATTTTTGGCATTGTTCCTTTTGTCTTAGTAAGTGTTCTGTCCTTTTTCCCCTTCATGATCAGTCAACTCACTAGTTACATGCAGAGAGAATGTATATGTCAGAATCAGACATGCCCATAGGCACCAATTTTGTTTGATAACTTCTAAAAAGGACATTCTTTTGGACTAATACAAAGACATTATCCAAAGCACTGATTTTCTGTTAAGTATACTATGCTTATGGCAAACATATTGCAAAGTTTCCAACCTATGTATGATTCATTTCTTGATATGAATATATACTTATGTGTTCAATAAATTGGAATATTAAGATCTGAAATAATAAATAATACTTATTTTACTATAATATTTATATATGCATATATGTATGATTTATATATGTATTGTCCTTTTGAGACAGGGTTTCACTATGTAGTTCAGGCTGGCCTTGAGCTCATTTTGTAAGCCCAGGATGGTCTTTAACTTGCAGTGATCCTATAGTGTCAGACTCCCAAGTGCTAGGATTACAGGTGTGAGACACCACAACTGGTTAATTGTAGATATTTAAACATATGATAAAGTAATATAGAAATGCATAATATATAACTGCTGAAATGCATAAGTTAATATTGATAACCATTATGTTATTGCAACATTGTAATAGTAGTAGTTTAGCTGATAGTTAACAATTACAAATTTCAGATGCAACTTTTCCAGAGAGAAACTCCAAGAATTATTATTGTTATTATTTCTCAATAAGATGAAAAATATTCATCCTATTGAACAAAAAGTAGAAAAGTAGAAATTTCAGAGAAATTTGGTATATAGCAAAATTTTACTGAAGATCTTGTGTAAGTCCAACACGATGTAATCAACATTTTCACTTCCATTGCTTCTTTTATTCCTAATAGTAATACATTTGACATGATTTTATGAATACATTTTTATTGACAGGAAAATAGTTATAGAAACTGCTTAGAAAAACAAGGATATTACATATGATTTCTGATGTTAAATACAATTTTTCATGCTATGAAATCCATAATCTGTTACTAACATTTAGTCACATTATATAATGCTGTGGTTTTAATTTACATATACAATGGAAATGTCATTCTTTCATAAATGACTCATTTTCTTCTTATTATTCTTCTTTTCTGCAAAGCTTCTTAGCAGCTGCGTTCCTCATGGTGGCCAGCACAGTGCTTCCTCTTGGTGGGGATGTGTGTCCCCCCTTTTCTTGATGAATTTGACAGCACATTTGTCCTTGGCGACCTTTAGCAGCTCCATAGAGCACCACTTATAGGGGGCAAAACTGAACACCTCCTAGATCATATCCTGCACAAACTTCATGTGTTTGGTGAGGCATCTTCAATGGCAGTGGTGACTCCAGTTTTTCAGATTCTTAGTCACCTTGTGACCATTGCTGAGACCCATGGCCATGGGACAGTGGAAGGCCATGGCCACTGTTCTTTGATGGTTGCTGTAGCAGAAGGACCAGTGCCTCATTTTATTCTTTTGATTGCAAGAAAATACTTAGGTTTGCCTTTGCTTGCCATTTTTGAATTTTTCAGTGCTTAAATTAATATAACCATGAGATAATTAGATGAGGAATAACCTGACACTGATGATTTTTAAATATGCATTTTATTATTTAAATCACTGTTTAGACTCAATTTTATGCAAAACTGAAAATAGTCTATGCATTTGAATATCGAAACTTTGCTTCAAATGATTTTTAGTTTCTTTCTGTACTAGAGCATTATGTTATTTTACATTCTTTTTTTCTTGTCTCTTGTTTTCTGTTACTGCCTTTTTAAAAAATGACATAAAACAGAGTATAGTGATAATTGATATCACATTAGAAGCAATATGCATTTAAATGTCCAAAGTGACAGGTATTTCAAGCACAGTTTAATATTACACATTGCTATCCTTAGTGTAGTTGCTTAGTTCACAGTTATCAACATATAGAGTTATTCAGGGTGAAGATTCTACCCATTAATTGATATTTTCAAAGAGGTTCAACACTCATTCATGCTCAATGTCCTGCAGAAAATTGGAATAGATGGCCTCTATGTCAATCTGTTAAAAGTCATCTATGACAATCTAACTGCTAACATATTTCTAAAGGAGGAAAAATTGAAATCTTTTACTCTCAGATCAGTTATAAGACAAGAATTTCCTCTATCACCACTCCTACTCAATATAGTTCTGGAATCGTTAGCTAGAGCCATTAGACAAGAGAGAGAAATAAAAGGAATAAGAATAGGTAAAGAAGAAGTTAAACCATCATTATTTGCAGATGACATGATACTTTACTTGGAAGACCCAAAAAGCTCTGCCAAGAAGATACTGGAATTAATACACAAATTCAGTAGCATAGCAGGATACAAAGTCAATACCCAAAAGGCAGTAGCATCCCTTTACACAAATAGCAAACACACTGAGAGGGAAATTAGAGAAACAATACCTTTTATAATAGCACCATGGAAAATTAAATACTTGGGAATTAATCTAGCTAAAGAAGTCAAAGATCTATTCAATGAAAACTACAGTATTCTGAAAAAAGAGATCATAGAGGATTTCAGAAAATGGAAAGATATTCCC
>NDGM011105468.1:0-12240 GCA_002564305.1 Octomys mimax | reverse complement strand
TCTCTCTCTCTCTCTCTCTCTCTCTCTCTCTCTCTCTCTCTCTGTCTCTCTCTCTCCAAAGGAAGCAATAAGAAAAATTCCCACTTTTAGTTCTAAGGTAGGGAAAGATGTAACAAACAACTATTAGGAGTTGATTGTATTTCTCTTCCTGTGGTTATTAAGGGTTTGAAGGCTGTTTTCATGAATGATCTGGTCATCAATATCAGAGAGAAAGGTTTTAGGGCAAGGGTTTCTCCAGCAATAGAAGGATAGTGTCCAGAGTTAGCCCTCTCTCAGGGTGGAGTTAGCCTTGGACACTTTGACTTACACAGTTACATGGGAGAATCTTGTACTTTCATTCCTAAAGAGTGTAGTGGTCATTTTCTTCTGAGAAAGTCTAGCATTGAGTAACATGTTTTAGATCCCAAGAGCCCAAATTGATCTGACATCTTATTTTTTTGTATAGATGATTTGAAGAGTAATGAGTGTTCTTTGCTGTTAGAATAGTCTTTAGGAAGAACAGAATTGGTGAGGTAATTTCCATAAAGAGTCCTGTTTGTGGCAGTAATCACAATTGGTAATTAATCGCATTCAGAGAGAGGAGGGTATGGAATTCAACTAGCATCTTGCTTCACTACAGGAAATGTTTAAATATATCCCATGTTGCTGACTGTCATTTGGGACTAGGAAAATTGTAGTATGTTAGAGGAAGATAGAAGAAACTTCTTAGAAGCAAATAAAACAACCTGTTAGGTCAATACAGTCATACAGGCAGTCCACTTGAGCTTTGCATTAAGCATGGCCATATAGCAAACACAGATTGAGGCAATTAGCCACTTCCAACCTTATGTAAGCAGTAGCAATGGAAGCATGCCAAGATGGATGATTAAGGATTAAATAATGGTATGGGAACTTGATTAGAAGCTCCCAAACATTTTTGTCACCACCTGATATTTCTACATCACCACATCTGCGATTGTGAAAGTCAGGGGCCCTTCTCCCAGACCCCACCCCTGTGTCCACTTACAGCTCAAGGGAAAGTGGGGAAGAGAAGGGTTTCTTTCTCCACCAACTCCTCACAGGGAGCAGAGCCAAGAGAGGCAGGAAGAAGCATGCTCATTTCCAACCTTTTTGGCAGGCTCAAGCAGAAGAAAAAGCCATTGCCAATTCTATTTTTTAATACAGATTTTAAAAGGGTTGTGTCTGCACATGCAAAGGGAAGTATATAGTACGCCATGTTAAATTAAGCAGCGCAACAATTTTGTTTTCTAATTAAAAAGTAAAATGCCTGAAACTTTCCTGGCTATCCAAATATTTGTTTTACCTGCTACAAATCCAAATTAAAGTGTGAGAGTGAAGTGCAATACTTTCTTCAGTAGTATTATGTGGGCTTTTCACCCCCACGTGGTTCAGTGGCCCAGTCACAGGCTGAGACCATCTAGGATTTTTGCATCTCAAACCAGGAGAGATGTTCTCTTTTCTTTTGAAACAAAGTTGAATTTCTAGATTCCTGGTATGTGGAAACTGATGTAAATAGTGCTTTGGTGGTTTAAACTGAATACTTACCAAGAGAGAGCAAGAGAGAGTAAGAAATCAAGAGTCAGGGGTCAGCTAGGGAATGAAAGAGATTTCAATTGCATCACTTGATGAAATGAGGACTCCGTGTTGGAAAAATCCTCCAGGCTCAATTTGTTGAAGCAGAGAATGAATCACTCAAAGGCCAAGAAACCTTTTACTTTTGCACAAGGGCATAAGCTTGAAGAAGCAGACACGCAGGACAAAGGAGCGCAGCCCCTTTGAGGCAGAATGCATGAGAAGCAGCTACTTCTTTTCTAATGGCTGGTTTGGAGGCTTACAAGCTATCTGGATTATATAACTCAGATGGATCAAGGGTATTCTGAGGGGTTGCTGAGAGAAAGGGAGGGCAGCTTGGAGGGAGATGTGGAGAACAGAAAAGCCTTGGCTCGTAATAATCTATCTTTGGTTTGTAGCTGTGATCCCAGGATTGGAATTGAGTGGGCCTTTTATGTAACTTAGTCAGGGCTATCGATGATGGGCTAGAGCCCAAGATATTCAGTTCTGTTTGATAGAAAAGAAAATTCATGTTGTTTAAGACCAGTGTGTATGCTTGGGCCTGAAGAGTTAAAAAAAAAATTGGAGTTCACAGCAAAGTGGTAGTTAAGTAATTTGGAAGAAGATCAAGATATTGCTAATGCCTTTCCTGGAAAGATACAGGCACAACGAGTGAACAAATGTTTGTGGAGGACTCACATGGGACCTTTCATGCTGGGCTCTTTGTAGGGGACCCTAGATTGTTTTATGAGAGCAGGGACTATTTTGTTTTAGTCTACATAATCCCCTGTGGGTAGGAATTATTATTATGACAATTTTTTAAGACTCAGTTTAAAACTTGCCTAAGGTCACCAGCTAGTTCTTGGTAATACTGGCATTCAAGTCAAGGCCTGTGTGACTGCAAAGCTTGCCAGACTGCTATTACAATGACATCTAGCCAACAGAGGCAAGACGGGAGTTCTCTCAGGCGAAGGAAGGGAGAAATGAGAGAACAGAGAAGATAACGATAGACATAGAACCTTTCAGCAGTCTATCTGTGTATCTATCTATCTATCCATCCATCCATCCATCTATCATCTACCTACACACCCACCCATTCCCTCATCTATTTATGTATGTAACTGTATCCATTTGCTAACTGCCTACTTTCTCAGTTCCTTTTCCCTCATTTGTGGGACAAGATACCCAACACCCAAATCAAGGAAATAAGGGTTTATTTAGTTCACAGTTAGTGGAGGTTTCAGTCCATACTCAGCTGGTTCCAAGGCAGGGTGGCACATGGCAGAGGGTAGCAGTTCATCACAGCAGAAAAGCAGTAAAACAGCCAAGGGTGGAGCAGTGGCTGTGGCAGATAGCAAACCTCTCTCTTTCCTTGTATTGTATACAGAGTACCTACCCCAGGGTGGGTGCAGCACTAACACCTATAAGGCCCACACTAGATCATGAATTAATCCCAAGCTCCTAGAAGTCTGCTCCAATGATTGCATGGGGCTTTTGGGGGACAACTAGACGCAAACCATAATACCTACTATATGCTAAGTATTTCATGTCATATGATCTCCACTTAAACTGTTTTTGTCTTGCTTTCTCTTTTCTTTCTTTCTTTCTTTCTTTCTTTCTTCTTTCTTCTTTCTTGTCTTTTTGAGATAGGATCTTGCTATGCAGTTTAGGCTGGTGTTGAGCTCACTATGTAGCCCAGGCTGGTCTTGAACTTGCAACAATTCTCCTGCCTCAGCCTCCTGAGTCCTGGGATTACAGGTGTGTGCCATCATGCCCAGTTTTCCACTTCAATTTTTAAACCAGAAAATATCACTCCATTTCATGCATGAGTAAACATTCAAATATTACACTGTAGTTTAGTTATAGAATTAAGGTCTGACCTTGAACTTGTCAGATTCCATGGCACCACTAGAAACTATTTCTTGCACTGCTGCCCAAAGAAGAATTTCTAAAATAGTTCCAGTTATCTCTCTTTCAGTTGGCGAATATTTCTCACACTCTGATTTTCCTAAATATTTGAAAAATAAAATTTACATTTTCCATAAAAAGCTGTGCTTCTTATACAGAGAAAACATTTACTTAGTGTTAAGTTTAACAGGCTTTTTTTAATAGTCTAATTTTTTAAACTGCTAAGTATCTAGGTCAGAAACTCAGTCAGTCCATATATACTACTAAAACCCCCAAAAACCTGAAGTAGAAAACTCATATAGTCAAAAAAGACAAAGAGCAAGATAAATCTCTGTCCTGTTCAGGTCACTTCATGCTCCTCCTTAAAGTCCCAGCAGGGAAATTTTGTATAATTTCTCCTGCAGTCACATATGTTTGTATGGTTTGGGTCCTTCTTTTTTACAGCTCCAGACCTTGGGGATCTTTTCTATATGAGAAGAGACTGATATTCTTTATGTGCTTAACAGCCACAGAGAAGCCATTGCACAGATGCATTCTACCTTATGCCCCGAGCCTGATTGTTGGGCAGATTTTTTTTTTTTTTTTTGCTTCTGACATTATGCCATCACAAATAATGTTGCAATGAGTATCTTTTTACCTATGCCTTTATATACTTGTTCCATCTGAGGTCAAGTTCTTGGAAATGAAACAGTTGGTTCAAAGGGCATTTTTGTCTATTTTGAAGATCCCATAAAACCCAGCCCTATACAGCTGAGTAATGAAAACACATCATGTTCTAAACAAGAGGCACTGTGGCACTTGTTCTAAATAAGAGCACCAAATCTGCAATCAGCCAGTCCCGGCTCTGCAGCTCATGGCCTGTGCGACCTTGGGTGAGTTATTTAACCTCTCAAAATTAGAGTTTACTATCGATTAAGTGCAACAATAATAATATTTTATTGAACTAGCTATGTGACAGGTAATACTGTCTTAAGCACGAGACTCAAGCGGTGTTATGCCACTAACTGTCCCTCTGACAGATGAAGAAACTAGGCATAGAGTGCCCATACACTCTGACCAAGCTCACTCAGGCAGTACACAGTAGAGCCAGGATTTAACCTCTAGAAGTATGGCTTCAGCGCCCACATTTTAAAGACTTCCTCATGGTGGCATTACGTGGATTAAATGAGAAGACAGGTAGAAAGTGAGTAGATGGAAAGAGAGGGCAGGAAGAAAAGGACGGATGAAGAGAGGAGGAAGGGATGAGAATGAGTGCCACATGGTGTGTGGCCCTCCACCTCTGCCGTATGGCCATAGTGAGATGCAAACCCAGTCCTTTGCCAGGCACCAAGCCTTCCGGATAGACAAGCTGGCCCAACAGATTTCCTTAAGAATTCATTCCTAAGAAGAGGAGGGCTGGGAACAAGATCACATGACTTGGAAAACTACTATATATTTTAGTCTTGAAATCAACAGAATCTTAGGACTGTGCATTTCTTAGAGAGGGAATCAAATGGTATTGATTAAGTAAGTTGTAATGAGTATGGCAAATTCACCTTCCATCTGAGGACTATAAGATATGGAAGGAGCTAGTGACTGAACATGACTTGGGATATAAAAGTAGACCATCAGGCGAGACCACCAGGGAGTTTCTCTCTCATGAAGTTTTGTAAAGGGGGAAGCAGATTACTTCTAATTCAGTGATTTTCAAGCATCACCTCATTTACTTCCAGCTCCAACAGCTATCTTAGGGGTTGGGATTATTGTCTCTGTGTAGCCCTTTAGGAAGCTGAGGCTCAAAGAGGCAATGTAGCTTGCCCAGAATTCTGTCCATCTACTTAATGCATTTAGCATGAAGAGACAGGACAAGTTTCTTCCCCAGAGAGCACAGTTGAGAGTGAAGAGTCTTGAGTCTGTGTCTTGTGTCTGCCGCAAGGTGGGAAAACTGGAGCTCTAAACCTCTGTGTTACAAACTGGAAGATGTGAACTTTCATGTGGATTTTATAAGATATTATAGGGGATTCTTACAGAGGCTGGCATATGGCTAGTGTTCAAGAATTATGCCAAGAACTAGAAAATGCATCTTGTGTCAAACATCACAATGCTTAATATTATGTCTAGATCACAAATATTTTCTGGAGTGATGAATGTCAAAAATCTCTTTTCCCCAGGAGGTGGAATAGATATAGCATAGGCCATACATGAACTCCACATGACTTCCCACTTGCCCTCAGTAGGACTGAAGGTGCTGTCCATAGAGTAAGGATCCATCCATGATCTGTACATTATTAACACAACTGAGAAATATAAGAAAAATTAAAGATAAAGCATAGGCGGTACATAGAATAAATCCTTGGTTTGTACTAATTGATGAGTTTATTCTTGTGATGAAAATCTGAACTATATATTTTTAAAGGAGAAATGCTAACAATAGTTCTTATTTATAAACCTAGCTATGACTTAGGCAAAACAATGCACTTGACACATAAATTTCTCTCAATAGCTTCAACAATCCTATGGGTCAGTAGTGTTATCTTTTTGTTTTCATTTTTTAGCCAGTTGAGAAACCGAGTCTCACAGAGACAGATGACTTGGAAATAAAAGCTCATCTGTTGTTCCATGTTATGGTTTAAATCTAATATGTTCCTTAAAAGTCTCATGTGTTTGGAAGGGGATTGGGGCATAAGGGTACTTTTTAATCAGTGGATTGGGCCGCTATTAGGGGTGAGGGCTGGTGAGAGGAGGGTCACTTGGGTGTGACCTGGAAAAGTACCTTTCCCTCTTTGCCTCTTTCCATTTCTACTTCCTGGCTGCCTTGGCTTGAGCGATTCTTTCTCTCCTGTGCCCTTTTGCCATCACGTTTTTGCCTTGGAGCCTACTGACTTGGGACTGAAATTACTGAAACTGTGAAGTAAAATAAATTTCTCCTTTTCTAAGTTGCTGAAGTTTGGTACTGAGTCCAGGGGTGGGATAATGACTAAGAGATCCTCTTTCCTCCACACCATTATAACAGCAGATAAATACTGTAAGTCTTTGTGGATAGCTGGGCTGAATAGCCAAGAAAGTCCTATAATCAATTACTTAACATTATATCTATTGTACTTTTATTGTATAACATGATGACATGTAGAAGATAAGTAGTCTCCCAGCTTAACTCAAACAGTAGATTTTATCAATTATGTGTTATAATGATATATGTTGAAAAATTTGGAACTGTGGTTCTTTTGGAATCTGGAAGCAACAAGAATGAGGAAATAGATGAGAGGACTCCCTGGGTTTCTATCATGCTGAGTTCTCCACTGTGTGAAGCTGGCCAGGACTTCTCCCTTCCAACCACTTAGCAAAGCCCCTTCCCAGAGGCCTGTTTACCAGTGTAAGGCTGGGAATAGTTTTAGCCTTCTGCTGTGGGCAATAGGAATGGTTGAGGAAACCATCATGCTTGAGTAGTTAATAGAGAAAGCACTTGGAGAAAGTTCAGCTTGCAACCTTAGTGTGATTCTGAAGTCAAGATCTTGCTGACCTGAAACAGGCGTGGATGGAACCTTTCAGCATGAGCTGTGATCAGGGCAGCCCTGATGCAGACAGGAAGCAGATGGGCAGGCAGAGAGTGGGGAGAGGGCAGACTCCCAGCATGAGTTCAAAGTGGAACCGCCTCTATCCTGTGGAGCCAGAGCAAGTCTGCTAGGGGGCATCCAGAAGTAGCACCAGTGACTCTGCTCTTGTCTTGACCTCAGTTATGTAGCAGTAGGCATGCCATTTCCAGTTCCCTCCCTTACATGTCCTCCAGGACTCCAGGCCATTCCCTGTCTCAAAATCCACTGGCATGTTGCTTCTGGAAAGACAGTTTTCCCCTCAACTTGTGCTCCACCTCTCATCTCTTCCCAGTTCCTCCATGGCTATCTTGTCAGAAGAGTGTTTTTCCCTTTCCCAGTATCCTCCCTTCCTTCCAGGGTTGCTCTCTTCACAGCATGTGGTGTGAGTTTAACTGCAAGGTTTTTTTTTTTTTTTCCCCTCTTTTCATTGTCTCTTTCTGCCAAAAGCCTATAAGACCCAGACAGGCATATGTTTGATTCTCAGTATTGATCTCAGCAAAGAATAAGTTTTCCAATAAATACTTTCCAAAAATACAAAGGATGGGCTAGAACTCCCAACCAAATACTATGCAACATAACTGTTATTGAACTTGTTTTGTGACAGTGACAACATTGAGTACTAGCCATGAGACCACCAGGGTTCTTCCCGGGCAATGGATTTGGGAGAAAATTTCAGGACACCCAAGGAATGAACAATTATTAAAGCCCTTTGGAAGGAGGTTAATTCAATTTTTAAAACATCCTTGGAGAAGAATCCCAAGAGAAAAAAGAAACATAAATAAATTGGTTTGTGGTATTTCCTGGAAATGTCTTAATGAGATGGTCCATCTGACATCTACAAACTGTGGGAATATTGTCCTTTTCATATTCAGTTTCTTCCCAGTTATATTTCCAAAAGGATTATAATGATAAGAGAATGGAGAAATGATCAGAAGAGTTAACTTTTCAGTTATTCTGAAGTTACATTCATGGAGTTTGTAGGGTTGTTACTGCAGTGGTGACATCTTTGCCATTTTGTACTCAGTGTGGAAAAATGAGCATGAAATCTGATGTTTACTACCAATTCTACTAAAGATGTGGAAGATGGGATTTAAAAGTTATTGCCCCGACTCAAGTTTATATTGTAATGATGTCCTTATGTAAGGAACCCTTATGCATTATATCATAAACAAAGACCAGAAGTATCTGAATTATAAACCCAGTTCCTGATGGGGACAGCAATTGGAGCAGCTGTGACCCCTGGGGCTTAGGCGGGGCAAGGCAGGGCTGACTGCATGTTGCTGCACTGGGTCCCTGTCCAGGGAGCTGCCTTCCAGCATTAAGGCTGTGTTTAGGGTGACAAAGTGAAACTGAGGACAGAGTAAGTCTTTTCCTTAGTATGGGGAGCAGACATGCACATGGGGAAGGAACTATGGTGAATCACTTGCTCAGGGAGAAAGGAAATATCATCCCAAGTATTTTAACATAGGTGAAAACCACTTAGAATGACACTATTTATTTAGAATTTATTTATTTACTTGTTTACTACTCACTCAATCAAACCTGAAATTATATCCTGTGTCCCTATGTAATAACCTACTGCAGTGTGTCAGCCATATGTTTGATGTTCAATATGAGGCAGTCCTCACATTTTATAATAGCCTAGGGCCATACAAATTCCCTCGCTAGCTGTAACTCTGCAAAGTGTTCACCATCATTCATGGAGGAAAAAAAATCACAGTTGTTTCACACATGGCCTTTAAAAACTTTCTTATATATAGAACAGTATACCAAAAATATTACTTATTTAGTCACAGGAATTTAAAACGTTAGGAATAGTGAGCCTTAGTATAAAACGTTGAGTAGTTTGAAGGGTGTGCATCTTCTCATCATATAACTTCACAACATGAAGCAAATTGCTTTTGCATGTCTTG
This sequence comes from Octomys mimax, assembly GCA_002564305.1. Classification (NCBI taxonomy): domain Eukaryota; kingdom Metazoa; phylum Chordata; class Mammalia; order Rodentia; family Octodontidae; genus Octomys; species Octomys mimax. Next base: position 3,296 of record NDGM011105468.1, on the reverse strand, counting down.
GCAGAGTGTCATGCTTTTTCTAAGCTGGATCAATTTATAAAAAAATTCTCCTTTGCTTTTGCTGTATCCATATGAGTTATCTCCAAGAGTTCCTTATATATAGAATGGTTTGCTAGCTCACTTCCTTTGGAACATTTTCATCCTTTTGGTTATGGTCATTTTATTTATTTATGCTACTAAATTTGCCTTCACAGAGTCGCTTAGTTACATATCCATAGAGTGTCCCATGATGACAGATGTCCACCTTCCATAGGAAGCTCTTTCTCTGGAAACTTCATTTATAAATGAGCTGGATTTTGCTTCCAAGCCAATCCCTTTTCATTTCTTTGATGCACGTTTATGTTTTTCTGTTCTTTTTTTTTTGGCTATTTTTTCTTTTGATTATCCACCTTTGTAAAGTGTCATATGGACTTATTTTGGGGGACAAGGAGGCAACATAACTACTCATTTTGCTGTCTGCACCTGAACAGAAGAATGAATGTACAGTGACAAATCACAGACTTTGGAAGAAGCGATGTGACTGGTGACTGATATGAACTTGCTATTTATGAAATCACGTATGGACCATATATTAAGCCACTCACACACAAGTCATGCACTATCTCACAGTTCATACAGTGTAGTACCTGACATTTATACTGTGCTATTGGAAGACTGGAGTTATTTAACAAAATAATGCATATTTGAATTGCATAAAGGAAAAACTATCCTCATACATTGGGGATAATTTAAAAGTACAATGGAAATTTGCAACAGAGATTTCACCAGTCTGTGAGGACAGAAGTTATCTTGGTGAAAGTGGCATGCAAGACTTGATAGATAGGTAGGAACTAATCTTGGGAAGGGTGAATGTAGAGAAGATGATTCCAGGTTGAGGGAAGAGTATGTGTGAAGCCCCAATTATGAGACAGTGCATGGACCTGGGATGATGTTTATACTGTTTCAAGCTGACCATGGTTGATAATCCCCTTCCCTTATCTTGACTTCTTGTAGCCACCCAGGCCACTGCTTTTGACTGCCAGGCAGCACTGGTTGTTGCAGTTGGGAACCTCAAGCATACCACTTAGGGCTATTCATCTGGAGCAGGTGCTGAGGGGCAGTGTGCTGCCTGCTCCAAGCCCAGTGCTCCTCAGTAGGAATGGAGAGGTTTGTCAGCAAAATGAAACCAAGTCAAACAAAATGAATTTATTTATATATTTTTTTGTGGAACCGGGGATTGAACTCAGACCATCGTGCTTGCCAGGGAAGCGCTTATTCCACTGAGCCATCTCCCCGGCCCCGCAAAATGAATTTACATGCTGGTTTGTATGCATGACAGAGGAGGCACTAGTGATTCGGATACAAACATTCTGATCACAGAGCAGCACAAGGCAGGAAGAATTCCCCTCCATAGCCCCAATGCAGGGGGATTGAATCGAACCTTTAAATGATAAACCGTTGCTTCTAGTCAAGCTGAATACAGAGGACAATACTTTATTTGGTTAAAGTGTGGTTAAGGAGCCAAAATTAGCAAATTAAAAATAACCTCAATTATGTCTCCTAAAAATGCTATGGACTAATTATGATTATCCCCATTTTACTGATGGAGAAATTGAGGCTACATCACTTAGGGTCACAGGGCTTGGACTTGAACCTATTCCAAAGCCAATGCCTGCAGTCACTATGCCACCAGCATATTTAATTACAAAAATAATAAAAAAGACAAACATTGAATCTACACAATAACTCTTATGCTGTTTATAAGAAAAGGAGTACAAGTTAAATGTTAGTTAAAAAATAGCAAGAAAATTCCGTCCTTATAGAAATGTTCAGACATGGGATTCTCAAGCACAGCAGTTTTCAGAAAAGTTTGGTGAAATTGGGTAGAATTTTACACATGAGTTATCAATTCAAGATTGTATTAGGAAAGCAAAACAATGAAATTATTGCAATTATTGAGTTAACAATGAGATTTCACCATCTGCATTCTAGCCATGAGTAAGACATTAATTTGAATTAGATAAGAAGATATAATGTCATTTGAAGGAGACCTAGTAAATTTAATAACAGAGATAAATGAAAGCAACAATGATCTCACACTCTATAAATCTAAACACAGGACCAAGGTTGGACTGAGGGGCTCTAGCAGATGATGCCTGTTAGCTCCATTGGTGGTTGGACCTAATTTTTTTGTGTTTTCTTCTGCTAAACACAGAGATTAAGAAAGAATTACTCCTAAGTGCAAGAGCAAGAAACAACCTTGAACCTTCTCTACTCAAATAGGAGCTATGCTGGTAATTTAATCACTGAGTTGTGTAACTTGCTTATGACAAATGATAAAATATCTGCACTGTGGAAATCTGCCTAAACGGTTCCTGCACCGCAGTGGGAGGGGAAGCCTTTGCTGGCTCACATGCGCGCTCTCCCACCCTCCCTCGGTCACTGAAGTTGCTTCTGTATTAGGATGGAATATGCAAGAGGTTGGCAAGTGCGAAGTGGTTGAGACATTTTAGGATCCCCTGCTTTCCTCCCTGCTCCTCCCCTGTGTACTTGCGGGCACGGAACGGCACACACAGCACAGGCAGCCCTGCATCAAGCCGAAAGCTCAGCAGGCAGCGAGCAGGAGACCCTGCATTGATCTGACTTCTGCTTCAGGGACCAGCCTTACCATGTGCCTGCTTCTTCTGTGCTGGCTCCAATATTTAATTTTTAGATGTTGAATAAGACCATCTGGGATATGACTTTTTATTCTATCTTAATGTAAGCTTCATTTTCTCTTAACAGCTTTCCCAAGTCACCAGAACTACATTGGATCCCATTGTCTCATGCCCTGTGCTTCCTGCCATAGACATGCTTCTGCATCTTCTTGGCTAGCTCAGCAGGTCCGAGAGGGCAGGTAAACAGTCTGCCTGGCCCACTGTGCTCTTCCAACTCTGTGCCATACCTGGCATATTGCTCGGCATGAGTGTTTGCAGAGTGAATGATCGCTTGCTTCATTTGCTCCTCTGAAAATGTATTGTCAAGTATTTAGGATAAACACAGGTGTGAAAAGAAAAATACTATAAACCATCATGGAATGACTACAGGATAAAAAAAAAAAGAAAAGATATTAACACAAGTTTAAGTTCTTGCTTTCTTTTCTCTGGTCACATTCTGCTGTCTAGAAGCAGCCAAGTAGTAGTGTAGTCAGCCCCAGCCCTGTCTTTGGTTTCAGTTACCTATGGTCAACTGTGGTCTAAAAATGTTAGTATTTGCCTAACCTTCTAAGGTCAATTAAGATTCAGGACATATGAGAACTTGTACTGTAACATCATGTA
>NDGM011105461.1:0-30945 GCA_002564305.1 Octomys mimax | reverse complement strand
GCGGGCGCTGGCACAAGGTAGGCGCGGGGGGCGCGGGCTGGGGGCGCTGTCTCGGGTGGGGTCCGGGCTAGGGACGCCGCTGGAGTAGGCTTGGGGATGGGGGCGCCGCCTGCAGTGGAGTAAGGACTCAGTATTACGAACTTCACCTGCGTGAGCTTTTGGGACCCACTCTCCCTCGGAGTGACCCGGTCAGTACTGCGGACCCTAGGAGGGTCTGGAGGCAGCCGAGGGGTTAATGCGGTGTGCCTTTTAGTTCGCGCAGGAATCCGAGGAGAGGGAAACTGAGCTCACTGGAGGACGCACCCAGTCTACTGCCTTTTATTTCAAAAGACCCAGGACCCCTATCTCCAAAGTTGAGATCTCCCGCATCGGAGCACTCCTAAGGGATCGCTGGAGCGCCGTCCCATTGCACTGATTGGACGTGGGTTGATTTCTATCTTTGCACCGCAGGCTTGTTACCAATGAGTGACATCGGCGGTGGACTTCCAAATATCAAGTGTCAGTCACTATTACTCACCCTTTCTAGCCTCTCCTCAGGGTCCCGGTCATCCCCTACCCTAAGCCCTGGGGCCCCGACCCCAAGTGGGTGAGGTACAGGCGGTGGAGCAAAAACTTTCGGAGCCCTAGCTTTGCCGCTCCGCTTTGTTTTCCTCCCTCTGTTGGCTTCTGTTTAGAATACAGTGGTGATCTCTAAAATAGAGAACGAAGGTCTGCTGATTGCAAATGACCTTTTGAAAGCGGAGGTAGAATCTCTTTTGAAAGGACCCTCGCCCCCTTTGTAAATCTCGATTTCCCAATCAGTATAATGCTCCTGTCAGAGTCCTGTTTGCAGTGAATGCTTGAGTGGAGTGGGGGTGGGGACTACGGCATGTAATATGCCTTTCGGTGGGGTCTTTAAAACCGATTAGCGAATCTTATTTGCTGTTGGCAGCTTTAGAAAAATTAACTGGTGTTCATTTCCGTGTCTTGGACTACTACTACCCAAGTAAAGAACTGGGTATCCTGATTTTAAGGAAGCTGGGAGCATTAAATTTAAAAATTAGCTATGTTCTGTCATGTGAAGCTAATTTATGTGTGGCAACATATAATGACTTAAATGGAATAACACTGTAAAGGTCTAAACTCAAAATTATCAAATAGCTTAACTAATAACTTTAAAATCAATTCTTATCTGCTATTTGAATTGTCACCCCCTCAAGATGTAATAAATTTCTCCTTTTATGTTTCTACATCAAAACAAATCACTATATTTCTAGTTAATTTAACTCTTTCTTGTAAAATTTTTCTTTTTTGTGCTTATTAATGACGGTCTGGAAGACAAGCATTTATTAAGTCATTTTATGGAATGAGATCGATAGGTTCAAGTGAAGAAATCTAAACACTTAGGATTCCCTTTAGATTTAAAGTGTTTAAGTTCCTTTTTCTTTAAAAGAATGGTTTAACTATAAGCTTCCAGTAAGACCTATAGCTTTATATATTTGAAGATTTGTGAAGTTCCAGTGGTGGTGGAAAAAAAAAAATCTGTCAGGGGCTTTGTTTGGATGTTACATGGAATTAAAGTTTTCATCAGTTGCACTATGAAGGTTACATAAAGTGTTGCATATTTTCAACTGAAATGTTAATTAAAATCATTAAAGAATGTACCAATGTAACAACCAAACTTAGTTAAGAATATTTTATTTCTTGTTGCCAGTAAAAAACATTGGTACCTGTTTTAAGGAGGTGTACAGATCTTTTAGTGTAAGATTTCAAATACATTGTCACAAATTTTAAATTCATTGACAGGTTTCTGTTCTCTGTGCTCTGTGAAATGTGTAATATATCCATCATTTTTTATATCATATTGAAAATTCATATTACAGAGGAGATGTCACCATTTGACAAAAGCTCATGTATCTTGAAAATGAAAATTCTGGTGCTGCTATAGAGAATTTTGATGGGATGATGAGTTGGTCATGTGCACAGGAATGTATTCTCTTGAATCTTAGCAGATACAATGTAACATTCTGAATAAAATAGTCTTAAGTTGGAAGTGGTCTTAAGTAAAGTATTACTATGTAGCTGGGTGATTTCTTGATTTTTCTAAGTGTTTTCTTCTGGCATATCTTGTGGATAGGCTTGGTCATGATGGGGAGGAGAAAAAAGGGCAACATTGTTCAATAAGAGTTACATATGTTATTGAAGTTACAAACAGAGGTATGCAACTGATGTTTTGTGAAAGGCTAGGTTCAGACCTTACAACTGTAACTAATATGTATAAGAGTTTTTTCTTTCTGCATTGTAACAAGAATTCCTGTTGTGTCTGCTGCTGCTGCTGTGTGTGTTGATTTTTCTGGATTCCTCAAAAGCTAAGTTTTTAATTCTGAAAGGCAGGTGGCAATGCATGCTTTTTTAATGCTATCCACCAAGAGGTCAGATGTGAATAGTTGGAAAGTTGACTTCTGAGGCAAAAGATGAGTTGTACATATCACATGTGTGAAGTCTGTGGTGCCTTTAGCTTTACTGTCAGTTATTTTGGGGGGTTTATTCTGTAATGTTTATTATACCTCATAGAATGAGCTTGTGTTCATCAGCCATAGAAGGATGGGAATGCCTTGGGCTGTTCAGATTCCTCAGTTTCTCATTTGGAGTTATTTCTAGTCATCTGGCCCAGTGGCTCTCAAGCATTGCTATATATTACAATCACCTTGGGTATTTGTAAACCTCAAGGAAACTAGCCCTTTTTCTACTGAGCCACAGTCTACTTTCCAGGTGATTCTTGTATAAGCTTGCATTTGAGAAACTTCAACTTACTATCCCCTAAGTCATCTACAGATTGCCTGAAAACTTTCTAACTGTGTTTCTCAAACTTGGTTGTACATTGGAATTACCTGGGGGAGCTTTAAACAGTGCTGATGTTTGGCTTTCACTTTCAGAATGTGTTTTAGTTGATGTGAGGTGTGACTTGGGCATCAGGTTTTTGAGCCTCCCCAGGTAATTCTGATGTTTAGCCAAGTTTGAGAATCAACGTCCTAACCCTATCAAATGAGATCACATGAAGCCATTTCCCTTTTAACTTTGTCCTGAGTCTATAATTTTCTCCCAATCTATAAATTCCACTGACTTTTATGGGTCTGGAACCTATCTTCACTATAGTTGATCCAGATTCATGATTTAAGTGTTCTAATCAGCATTTTAGCTACATGTTCTAGTCCTATGAAATTGGTGAGCTTGCTTTGTGCTATTTGGGGCATGTATTAGAATCACCAATGAAATCTGCAAAACATAGTTACCTGTGCTGTACCTCAGACCTGCTGGTTCTAGAAGTATGCATTTTACAAAGCTCAACAAGTGTTCTTATATCTTTGAGTTTCTGTCCTTATTTTGCTAATTCCATAATCTTACCCAATTCTCTTGTCACCCTCATACTAATTTCTTATGGTCTGTATCACTTTTCTCTGGCCCAGTAGCATCTGCTAATTATACCTTTCTGACATTATTTGGGTGTAAAAATTATAAGACCGTGTTAATTTGGGTCACTAAAAATCTGGCCTCCTTTTTGGCCTTTGTTGTTTTCCATGAAATCAGGAGCACTTTGTTTCCCCTCCTGGAAACCCTCTCTCTCAAAACCTAGTAGTTTGAATTTCAACTTGGGTTCCAGACCACTTTCTTCACCAGAGTCTTAATGCTTATGAAGGGCTCAGATACATATTGAATTAAATCTTGTTAGACCACTGCATACTTAGCACCTGGCAATTAGTTGCTTGTTGGTAACTATCTTGTAAACTCAATAGTAAGCAGTTATCAACTGTAGGTCTCTTTCAGTGAGCCCTTATATGCTAAGCACAAAGGCTCATTTATTCTTCAGAACAACCCCTGAGTGTTTCTCTCATTTTACTTGTTAGGAAACTGAGATACTGAGATGTTAACTAATTTGCCTAGTTTTATCAGGACTGTTAGTGGTGAAGCCAGAAAGAAAAGCATGATCCCAAGTCTTTGAACACAATCCACATTTACAGCTGACTGGAGTGTTTTCCTAATAGCTTTTGTAAGGAGAGGGAGAAGGAGAAGTGGTGGTGGAGTTAGTCTGATCCACGTTACAGAGAAGGTGGTGGACAATGTTTTCAAATGCCCTGTTGAATTACTTCAAATTTCAGGTTTATAACCTTAATTATAATAGTGACTTGAAAGATAATAATTTGGAAGGGAAATGTGCATGGCTCCTTCATACCTAAGCCCTCTTGCTTAATAAAATGGTTATCACCATTCTGGGACACTTCTTCCCTTCCTTCCAGTTTTTATTCATAACAAAGCTGGACTTCTAGCTGAGAGTAAGTTGTGGCAGTCTGCCTTATTTAAAATAAGGCATATGGCTTCACTTTACAAGAGTGGGCCAATAGCAATGATTTGATAATTTCTTTGTAGAACATTTGAAAAATTCTGTTTATCTGCAGTACAGTACAAGGATTATATTTAACAAAGGTGGAATTTGAGAGATGCACATCTTTCATTTATTATTTTAACATGCATTTTATAATCAGTGGTTAAGTTTAGCTGCATACTGGGACCATACCTAATCAGGAAGTTTCCTCTGTCTTCCGGTTTTGGGGTAAAACAAAGTGGAAGCCTGCAAGTTAATCTTGTAATTAAGTGATATCAAATGAGGCTTTGCAGTTAAAGTCTACATATGCGTTGCCTTTATATTTCCATCCTAGGTGTCTTCACGTAAGTTTTGTTAATATGTAGGATTTGGTGTCTCAGGTGGGAGAGGTTTGCCACATGTAGTATCTTTCTGCCTGCCTTCTCATCTTCTTCAGATGTCCCAGAAATCAGACTGCTACTGTTGACTAAAACTAGAGCATGAAATGGACAAAAAATAAAGAGAAAATTTAACAGATGTGTTTTGACTATGTCATAGCTTAAAGTTTTCTAAGAAGTAAAGAAAATAGTATTTGTAGCAGAGCAGATACCTTCCATATGATGCATACAAGTTGAGTGAAGCTGAGGATAGTGAATGAAAATAGATGGAAATATATAGCATAAAGAAGAGTTAGAATTATTTAAAATAAGGCATTGATATATTTTATTATTTGGTTAAATACTCCTAGTTAGCAATGATACATTTCTACCTAATGCCATTGAGCATTTACATTTACATACATATTCTTTTTGTTATGATTAAATTTACTTCAATATTTCTATAAGGTATTAAATTTTCCCCTTTATTTGTACTGCTAGTAAAAAGGGTAAAAAGCATTTGTACCCATAATCCTGAGGGCATATATATTTTATCAATTAGGACTGCAAGTGTAGCACCTTCTGCCATCAAAATTACAATAATAAGCCTTTCAGTGAATACCTGAAATGCAAAAGTCTATCATAGTTCAGCAGATTACTATTTGCGTGTTATTTAGCCCGATATCTGAGACTGATTCTGGAGAAATTATTCATTTCACAGCTTCATTACCTTAATACTTTTTGTTATATCCTAATATAAAAATAAATATTATGGGAATGTAGATTTATGAAATTTGTTTGAGTGTTGGCATGGCTTGGCATCCTGACCGGCAACTCTAAAGCCAGAGACTCATTGCATCATCCTGGCTCTAGTCTCGTGGGTATTGTGGTAATGAGACTATTTTCCCTAGAAACATGGATGTGGAAAATGTAAAAGGTATTGGCTAAGTGTCAGTAGTCCTGGATTTTATCTCATTCTGAAACTACCTTAGCATATGAGCAAGTCTGATAGCCTCTCTGAGTCTGTTTTCTCACCTGTAAAGGAGGAGGTTAGACTAGATGTTCAAAATCGTTCTGCTTTGATTCTCTGATCTTTTGTATGTTGTATCCTTTCTGCCCTTCACCAGATTCTCTAAGTGTGCCTCCTATCTAGAGATTCTGTAACTCCATATGTCTTTGCTCTTAGGAGCTGCTTCTCTTCATTTTAAGTTTGCGAGGCATTTACAGTGTTGAAGACCACTGAGGTGCAATATAGTATTTCTCCTTAGGTGCTGCCATCTAACACATGATATATAAGCCTGAAAATGGCTTATACTCAAAATTTTAGGTTCTATAAAACAAATTAGTACCATACTTTATCAGTGTAAACTGAAGTTTGGAGAAATCTTTTAAAATAAGGGATGCTTATTTATCTGAATGGCCAGGAGAGGAAAGGGCAAGACTAACCAAAATCTATGGGAGGCATTAATGCAGTGAGATATATAAAAATACATGAAATAATCACGGTTATAAGGATGTTTATGTTTGCTGGACCATCAGTAATTATAGAGATTAGTAGATAGTGTCTGTTGATATTCCTGTGCTCAACCTAATGGTGGTTTAATTGTCTTCATTAGGGACTTTCAGTAAATCAAAGGGTCTTAAAATTAACACAAGAATTATTTTCCACTTTAACAGGCTTAGCTAGCATGATGTTGGTACACAATGTGTAGTGAAGTTAGCAGCTATCAGTTAATCCAGTTTGACAACTGACATGTCAGTCAAATAAATCTATTAATTTACTAATCTTTGGAGATTAGTTTATTGAGTATCTGAGACTATAGTTAGCAGTGTTTTTGGCTTGTCTGTGTTTTTATTTAAATTCTTGGGATCTATCTTTGGAGATGTGTGCATTAGAGAATGGCCTAGACCCTGAAACTGATTACTACACATATAAAGTTATGTTGAGTGGAATGTTTTGTTGCCTTTTTTTCCCTTTTATAACTCTTCTGTGTACCTCAGATCAAATTCTTTACTCTGAGAGGTTCAGAATTTGGGTTTTATAGAGATGAATAGTCTTTCCACAATATGAGAAAGTTAATCAAAGAATAGCATTAGTGACTTGGGGAAGACTAGGGTGATACATAGGAATTTCCAGTACTTACTAGCCTCTCTTTACAATAATTGGTAGTGGAAGTTGTGGTAGAAAGCATGCTAGTTAGGCATATATTCAGGTTTCTATTAAGTTATTTTATATGACTTAGGTTACAGTGATCAACTGAAGTTTTTTTGGGGTGTATTTATGATTTTCTCACAAGAGAGAGCCTGTTTTTAGAGTGAAGGTCTGTTCTATCTTGATTTTACCCTGCATGTTTTGTGCAGTGCAAAAAGAATGAAAAAATTTTGATTGTGTGTGACTAAGCTCTTGTACACATGGTTGTCAGCATTGATTTTATACGTGAACCACCAGATGGCAACAGAAAAAGTATTTATGTAGGATGTACTATCAGGTTTCCACAGATAAAGTTTTTCTTTCGGGGCCTACCACTTCTCCATTTATTTTTGCTGTTTATAAAATTTTTGGCTAAAAGCATGGTGCGTTTATAATAATTAACAATGTAAGATCACAGTTAAGAAATACAATAGTGGTACTGTGATACCAGAAAAAGGTATTATTTGTATGAGTGAATGTATGAACTATTCCCAAAGGGAATGAGTTTCCAAGGATGCAAATTTGTCACTAATATTATTGTGTAGTCATATTTCTACTTGTACTTTTTCATTCAGCATTACTCAGTTTTTTGAATAAGCAGTGATTTGCAAAACAATAAAGCATGACTCTTGTGCTAAAGCATTTCATGTAGCATCTGTAAAGGGGGGGATACATGAGTTTACAAACATTGAGCACATTTAAAATTTTCTGAGCAAAGGTATTTTTATTTTACTTAGAATTTATTTTATTTTTACCTGATAGGCATGGCTTCCTTTTTAAAAGAGTGTATCATCCTGGCTTCTTTAAGCTGTTTTGCTTAGCTAAACAAATTAGAAAGTTAGTCTGAACTACTTAAAAAAGGACTTTATTGGAAGGACCCAGAAGTGATAATAACTAGCAGCATACCTGCAAACTTGAACAAGTTTAAGATTCAGTTCCACGTCAGTTATAATGGGATCCCTGTGCTCAAGTGCAAGAGGGCCTGGTTTTGATCTCTAGGACCACAAAGAAACCAAACCAAAGGTACTAACTGCCCTTTTCATCATCTCTGTTTGTTTTTGATTCTGTGTTGGTGTCATTCTTGACTGAAGATTGCTTTCTGTTTTTGGCTGTGATGCAGTTGTTGCCAATCTTTGCATCCTTATAGCTTCAGACCCTGAAATAAAGATTAATTTAAAGCTTTGGTCCCAGGTTCAGAATTTGTCTAATGATCAGATCTGTGTTTTAAAATCATTATCCTGAAGGGAAAAAAAGTATCATTTGTGTTGCAACACTGAGGAATGGGTAGATGAAGCCAGAATGAGTAACTCTAGATGATCTCGGCTATGACAGTAGTGGAGATAGAAGAAAGTAGCAGCTGGGAGTACCATTGTACTGCTGGAGACAGGGAGAGGTGATACAGGAGAGAGACATTTGGAGGCCAAAAATGGACAGGATTTGTTAATAGGGTAGATATGGAACATAAGGATAAGCTTGAATCTTTTGTAGGAAAATTGATACACATTAAAAGCATAATCTTAAGTGAAATCAAACCCAAGCTTAGATATCATATGTTTGTCTTAAATGAGGAAATAAAAATGTAAAGAGCAAAATAAAAGAGAATAGGAAATAGGGAGGTTCCAACTTTTCAAAAGGAAAGGGGACCAAGAGATGCAAAGAAGAAGAGAGGTAAAAGAGAAAGGAAGTAAAATGGATGAAGATGTATTATGTGCATGTACCCACTTCCCATGATGAATGTAATCATTATGTACTGTGCACATATATCAATAAAACTGGAGAAAAAGTTGGTGTTCTGGTTTATGACTTGTATAAGTAGTTGGTTAGTACAGTGATTCACTGAGTTTGGACTGCCTCAGTGTTTTTAACATTGGCGTAATTTATATATATATATATATATATATATATATATATATATATATGAACTCAAGGCATTTGGACAGAGCTAGGTCTCTAGCACCCCTTTCAGTTTATTTTTTATTTTGGGTAGGGTCTTGATCAGTTGCCCAAGCAGGTCCTGAACTTGTCATATGCTCTGTCTCAGCTCCCCAAAGTTCTGGCATTACAGGCATGTGCCACCATGCTCAGTTGGTTACAAGATACTCTTGGGACATCCTGACAGAGCTGTTAAGATGGTAACTGGATGGATGAGTTTTGCAATCAGAGGAGGGGACTAGGCTCTTGGGATAAGTATTTGTGGAAACAGAAGAGTATGGGCTTGGCAGGGCCTGCAAGAGAGCTCAACAGACTAAACTCCTGCTTAGGCATGTTCAGGGATGGGGTTTGATCCCCCCACACCACATGCCATGCCAGTCTCACCCCATGGGTATGTTGAGCGGCCACTGAGTCTGGGTGTGGTGATGCACACCTGTAATCCCAGCACTGAGGAGGCTGAAAACAAGAGGGTTGCTATGAGTCCAGTTGCGTAGTGAGACCATGTACCAAATATATTTTTAAAAAAAGTATGGGCTTGGCATAAAATAAAAATGACTCAACCACTTGCTGGACTTCTTTCCTTGGATTGGTTGTTTAGTCTTTAAGCTTTAATTTTCCCATCCATAAGAGTAATATGATTGTACCTACTTCATAATAGCTGTTATGAAGATTGATTAATGTGATTGCAGGTAAGATATTTAACACCTTACCAAGTACTGTACATAGCATACAACCAAAATGTGTTAGGTGTAGCTGGTATTAATTAAAGTTTGGTGGACAGGAATCATGCTGCCTTTCTCTCTCCCCCCCCAAATCATTAGCAATTAATGAGACACTGTAGTACAAAGTGGGAGTGTGAACAGTTGAGATGACTAGAGAAGTATTATATTAATAGTAATCTGGCTTTGATTTACTGGATAAATTTTAAGGGGAGAAACTGGTTGTGATAATATAAGAATAATAGTGAGCTGGGATTGGGATAGAAAAACTGCAATAGTCACTATTGCTGCAGACAGGTCAGCAAAAACAAGGACCAAGAAAGGCCATGAGGTTTATTATTTAGGGGGCATGGTGATCTTTTTAAGTATAACTTCTCTCAAGTTCTGTGAGTCAACAGGCATGTTTTCATACTGTGGAAATTCTCAGGCAAGGAAAGAACTACATAGGCATTTGAAATGCATAGGAACAAAATGATTTTAAAATGCCTTAGGAGTATTTATTTGAAATTTGTTCTTGAGGATGGAAAAAAAAAATGTGGGCTGTTGTCATCTGGCAAATGGTGGTGTTCATCACAGTTCTGAAAAGTTATTTCAATTTTATATGTTGTGACTACTGGAGGCTTCCAGCAGCATTGCTGCCAGAGGACTGAAATCCCCACTATAAACACACAGAAACTGTGGGCAAAATTTAGCAAGAACAAACAAAAGCATTCCTGGGCTTGAATGGCCAGGAAATCCCCAAGTGCGAGAAATGAAAAGTGAACTCCATGTAAGGGCAGTAATCAGGAGTTGCAGGTCTATGGTAGGTCCAGATCAGACCTTGAGGAACTCATGGGGGTGTGCTGGGATGTGGGGTCTTGGAGTAAGCAAAAGACTTGCCTCAGTTCTGCAGAAAGTTGGAAGATAGAGATCATCTGCCATAAAGCTATCTTTAAAAAAAAACAAAAAAACCCAAAAGTAGAAAATCCTTGCCTACTAGTCTAGGAGAGTACTAAGAAGCTTGCTGTCCTCCTGAGTTGGTGATGATAAAGAAAGACATCTTAAACCTAAGGCTGAAGCTCACAATGGGAATAGGTTCAAATTTAACGTTTCTTCCAGTGCAGTTAACTCTCACACTGATAAATTAGCACAAAACCTGGCCCAGTACTATGGAAACTAATTGAGCCCTTAGAAGTAAGTGTGAAACTGTCCTGCAGAGCAGATTAAAAACCTGGGACTCTTCTGGAAGAAACAACTCATGCTAGAGATGAACTTGAAATACAAAAATGACCCCACCACACAAGGAAGTGAATCGCTATGAAGGAAAGCCAGCAAATGTTATGAATAGGAGAATTGGTACTCCAGGAGGTAAAGATGATGGAGCACATAAAAGAGAGTGCTTGTTGAAAATTATTAGAGATGAAAGGAGTAAGACCATAATGAAAGAACAGATTAAAAAATGAACATGTAGATTTGGCAAAAAACCAAATAGAACTGCTAAAAATGAAAATTATGGTCATTAAATTTAGATACTAACCTGAATGGACAGGTTAAACAGTCAAATGGATATACTTAAAGAGAAAACTATTGATTTTTTTTTAAAGGAGATTTGAGGAAATTGCTTGGAGAACAGCGAGCAAGAGAGAGAGAGAGAGAGAGAATGAATGAATGAGAATGAGTGGTCAAGATTCATGAAGTTCAGAATGAAAAAGTCCAATATTAACTTGTATTAGCATTCAGAAAGAAAAAATAGAAGATATAATTGCTGAAAATTTTCCTGGTGCAAGGCCTGAGTTCTTACATTACAGAAGTACGAGGAATTACAATCAGGATATGTAAAAATTGCAGAGGAAATACTAGAAAAATGAGAAAGCAAGGAGATGAGGCAAGTAGATATCTATACTGGCAGACATTTGTTGTGGAAGGCGATGATTAATATCTTCTAATTACTGAGGTGAGAGAACATGAACATAGAAGTATATATGCTTTTAAAGTAATGTTCAAAGGTAAGCATGAAGTAGACATTTTTTTTTTTTTTTTGCAGAACTGGATATTAAACTCAGGCCCTTGCGCTTGTCAGGCAAGTGCTTATTCTACTGAGCCATCTCCCCAGCTGAAATAGACATTTTTAACCATTTACAGATGTTAGACTTTTGCTGGAGAAGCTGTTTTTTAGCAGCTGTACTAGATGTACTAGATGTACTTCAGGAAGAAAGAAACTGAACCTGAAGAGAAGCTGAAGGCAGCTAAATGATAGGAAGCAATATAGTGACGTGTCCCTTAAAATTGCCTTGTGGTTTGAGAACAGTGAGTACAGTTGGCTGTCTGTATCTGTGGGTTGCACGTTCATGGATTCTGCCAACTCCACATTGACAATATTTGGGCAAAAGAAATTGCATTTTTACTGAATTCATATAGACATTTAGACCCTAAATAATATAGCTTACAGATAGTTACATAATGTTTGCATCATACTAGATGCCATAATTAATCTAGAGATTTAAAGTATATGGGCGGATGTGTGTGTAGGTTATATGCAAATGCTGCACAATTTTACATAAGGAATTTGAAGATCTGCAGATTTTGGTATCTGGTGGGTGTGAGGTGCTGACACAAATCCCCCAAGGATACTGAGGGCCAACTACATTAACAATTTCCACTACCAGTGTAGTAATGTGTGCAGATTAACAAAGGAGTATGAGTGATGGGGTGGGAGGCAATGGGATTGGGGAGATGTTTGTCAGAGGATACAAAAATGTAGTTGGGAGTAATAAACTCAAAAGATCTATTTTATAGCCTGGTAACTAGTGTTAATGTATTTTATTCTTGATACTTTTTTTAGTAGATTTTAAGCATTTTTACCATAAAGCATGTGAAATAATGTATATCTTAACTAGTTAGATTTAGTCTATCACACAATGTATACTCATTTCAGAACACATTACTATGTACACAGTACATAATAAATACTCAGCTGACACTTAAACAGTGTTGGGGCACCTGTGTTCTGTATACTGACTTTATTTACTGGAAAGACAGATGCTCAAGGTGAGATGATTATTGGTACAGGGCATTTTAAGAATATACTCTCAACACTTCAGCTCATTGCAACAGCAACAGGAAATATCTGAAATTATTACAGTAGTACAGTATGGACTAGTTAATTGTATTTAGTTGTATTTTTTCTTTTGGTGTTGAGGATTGAACTCAGGACCTTGCACATACTAAGCATGAACTCTACCACTGAGTTACAATTATGGTTTTATAATGCATCATCATGTTTGTTCATATTTCTCTGTGAATGCCACTGTGTACTCTCTGTATGTTTTGATAAATTCTAACTTTTTATAATGGATTTGTGTTTATTTAATGATAAATGCTAAGTTCATAAACTTACATGTTTAAGCATTCATGATTTTTCTTAATGTTTTTGATATTTCTAGTTTATTGGCTTGTAATTTTTTCATATTGCTGCAGATCTGAAAAAGAATGTGTACAGGGCCAGCCAAATAGCTCAGCAAATTAAAGAGCCTGCTTAGGTAGAAGCAGGGGCCAGGAGTTCGATCCCCTGGCTTGCTGTGCTGGCCTTGCCCCCAGGGTGCACTGAGATGGCCATTGAGACTGAATGTGGTGTTGCATACCTGTAATCTCAGAATTTGGGAGGCTGTAAGCAGGAGGATCACTATGAGTCTAATCTATATAGTGAGACTCTGTATACCCTGTACACCCTGTCCTAAAATACAAAAAAAAAATACATACAAATGGATCCACACAGTTCAAACCCATGTTAGTCAAAGGTGAACTATATAAAATTTTTATCAGTTAAATATTCCAAAAGTGAACAGCTGAGTAATCAAATATTTTAGTGCTGTTTTTTCCTTCATGGAGCTTTAGTATATGGGGAATAGGCACTGGCAAATATAAGGCAGTGAAGTTGATACTTGAGGGCTATTGAAGTCATACAGAGGTCTCAGATGTTTGTTCATAGTATACAGATCATGTTAGAGTCTGGACATTCAGTTAAGGATTTGCGACCAAAGACGAAGGATTTGGGTAGAAAGAGACTGAAAAACAGGAGCAAAGAACTCAACACCTAGATTATAACAAGATTCCTACCAAATAGGTAGAAGGATCAAATGCCAGGATCAAAAACAGTTTTTCTTTTTGTGGCATTGGGAATACTCTAGGACCTTACACATGCCAGGCAAAAGGTATCCCACTGAGCTACATCCTCACCCCCCCCCCTTTTTTTCACTTTTTAAAATTTTGAGGCAGTCTCACTAAAGTTACCCAGGCAGGCCTTCAACTTGTGATTCTCCTGCTTTAGCCTCCTGACAAATACTTTGCTTTAAAAGTTACTGTTCTGGAATGATGAGCTAAATTTAATCATAGATATTTACAATGAAAACTCTTTTTTCTTTCTTTTAAAGCCAAACCTCATGTGGCCTGTGGATTGTCCCACATCAGCTTAGGGAAAACCTGGGTTAACTAGTGTATTTTAGTATGTATTAATCCACAGTAGGTCACTTTGACCAAGATGATAGGAGTTGATTTTTTTTTTTTTTTGTAGTGACTAGTGCAATGCATGAAAAGACTATGTTGGTATTAAAAAAGGATGTTGTAGAACTGGCTCTGATGGACATGGAATAGTGGTCTGAATGTATTAGGTGAAAAGTGAAGTTCCAGAATGTTTGTTACACTGTAACAGCATGTTTTTATTGAATGCTTTTCATATGCTAAGACCTTTCTATGCAGCATCTTATATCCTTTATAATTTGTTCTGTAAGTGAGGAAATGGAGGTACAAAAAGTTAAGACCATTCACTTAATAACTAGTGGGACTAGACTTTGGCTGCAACCCAGGGTATCTCCCTGAGCTCCTCTTCTAGTCTTTTGCTATGGTACCCTCTGCATGGTATAAGCCATTTTCATAGGAAACCTCCAGGTATAGACTTTCTCTGACTTAGGTCATGTATATATCTTTCAGCTGGCAAAGAAGGACCTAGAAGTCAGCATGCCAAGATACAGTTTTGCCGAGTAGAGTTATGTGTGTGTGTGTGTTTAATCTTTTTTACTTTTCTCTATTTTCTAAAATGAGCTTAGATTGCTTTTGAAGTAATGATCTTTATATTTCCCTATGAGATTTAATATTAAATACTGGAGATGTAGTATTAAATAGAAAACCCTTAAGAAGTTACTTGGATTTATAATATGTGATATGCTTGAAAGAATAGGATACCCTGCTTAATGTGGTTATCATGGGAGACAGACAATGTCTTCTCTTTTTGAATGTTGTAAGCTTCAGGCAATAAGAAAATTGCAAAAACAAAAATCTTTACCATTATGTGGTATCACTGAATTTTAGGAGGTATGTAGTATGAAAGCAGCTTAATGGTTGAGGTTGAGAATGAGTGGGTGGTGTTATCTATTCCTGGGAATTTAAGCAATAGTTTAGGACCTTATTTGCTAATCTGTGAGAAAAAGGCATATAGTCTCTTCAGTTACAGCTTCTTTGTAAGAACAAAAAACTCCTTTGAAAGATGGATTGGTAAACACATTTGTATCATTGATTTCTGGTTAGAGCTGTTTAATCTTTTTGATTCTAGTGTCAAATTCTCCCAATAATGGTTCTTTCTATTGAATCTATTAAGCACATTCCAATTTTTTATGGTAGGAAGCACAAAAGGTATTTGAAACATAGATGTAAATAAATATTAGGAGTGGATTTAAATATATGTAAATTTAGTTCTTAAAAGTTAAATTTTGGTATGTAAAATACATAGCTTGGAAGAGAATGAATGCAATACTGTAGTAGGAGACAACTGAGTGACACCTGGCTCACAAAACTAAACCATTTTACAAGAATGTGCTGGTGCATAACATGGTGCCTCTGGCCATTTCCCTGCCCTGTCATCTCTGGACTTCTTTTTATGGAACTCTGAATCCTTGCAGCCTGAAGCTGTTGTGGTTTTCACTTATTCTGAAACTGAGACTGAGACATTCAGTTTTTTCTCATCTATTTGTTTTTCAGTGTCCTTTTTGCTTAGACTAGCTAGAGTTGTTGTTCTTGTTGTTGTTATTATTATTATTAGAGTTGTTTTTGGCTGGCCAGATAGCTCAGCAGACTAAAGCTCCTGCTTAGGCAGGTGCAGGGACTGGGGTTCGATCCCCAGTGAGCCATTCTGGCCCCGTCCCCGGGGTGTGCTGAGACCATGATTGAGACTGGGTGTGGTAGTGTGCACCTGTAATCCCAGCGCTTGGGAGGCTGAAAACAGGAGGATCACTATGAGTCCGATCTGTGTAGTGAGACCCTATAGACCTTGTACTAAGCACATTAAAAAAAAATTTTTTTTTTTTGAGTTGCTACTATATTTGTTTAGGTTTTTTTTTTAGAGTTGCTTTTCAAATCTAAAATGTGAGAGAGTGCTTAATAAGCATTTCCAACAATTTAAAATCTTATATATAGAAAATTATAATTCTTAAAGTTTTAAAGTATAGGATCAGTCTTCTTAATGATTATGTTACTCATTTACTTGCGACATAAATTTGTTCATGTGTTTTGATTTCTGTTTTCATGTTTCTACTTCCCAGATTAATCGGTGAGCGAGAATTCCTTTACCCAACCTTCTTTGCCTTAGATGGTTCTGTACCTTCATCGTCTTTCCTTGTTTCTATAGATTGACTTTGTTTTGTAGCTGTTCTCCTATGGTCTGCTAAGGAGTGAACTTTTCTCTGTTCATCGCCCCTGTCTTTATTTTATTTACTTATTTATTTATTTATTGCAGAACTGGGGATTGAACTCAGGCCCTTGCACTTGCCAGGGAAGCGCTTATTCCATTGAGCCATCTCCCCCCTGTTTTTATTGACTGTCTTTGAGTGCCTGCTATATTTTGGATCTTGAGGCCCATGATTGCTTGCTTTCCAGAAAAGTCCTTTTGGGGGTGGTGGGATGTCTTTAAGTTGTTGGGAGCCTGCCCTCTAAAGGGGTGGGACTCTGGCCCCTTCCCTCTCACTCCCTGGCCTTGAGATGAGCAGTTTTGCTTTTCCATGTGCTCTTACAGTGATGTGCTTCCTTGACATGGGCCTCAAGGCACTGGGACCAACTTGTCATGGACTGGAGCCTCTGCAAACACCTTTTTTCCTTTGATTATCTCAGTTGTAAAAACTACAGTGTGATATAGTAACAGACACAGTACAGGAGTGAAAGCTAACTTTTCCTTCCTACATCCACTAAGATTTCTTCAATCTTTTCTATGTCCACAGGAATTATTCCTTTCTCTTTGTCCATTTAGGCTGTATTTAGATTATGAGAAATGTTAACAGGCATCTGTAAAGTGGCAACATTTTAAAAGGATACTAGATTAAAATGCTTATGCCTTTATTGTTTTAAAACCCGTTTAACTTTGGAAATAAAGATGAGATATCCTTAAGTCAGTGTGGGAGTTTGGTTTTGATGCTTACATTGTTTTATTAGATAGTACCTGTTTATTGTAGAAAAATTATAGGAGTAGATTGGATTCTTACTATGCCAAAGTATAGTATTGAAAATCTCTCTTTTTTCTGATGCTCAGTCTCCTAGCTGCCTCTACCTGAGGCTATTACTGTACCCAATTTCATAGATATTCAGTGATATTTTATACATATATATGTATACTTCATATAGAATATAATATGATTAGTTTGAAGTGCACTTACCTATTTTTACTTTGAGATCATTTCACATAAAGCACATATGGATCTTTCTTGTTAAAACCTACACACATAGGAAATATGTTTTAAAAACATTTGCTGTACAGATTCACACTGTAGCATGATGGTGTCATGAGCTGTAGATATAGATTCAAGTCATTGCTCTGCCATTTATGAACCTTGTAACCTTGGCCAACTTATATAATTTTTCTGTGTTTCAGGTACTCATTTATAAAGCAGAATTAATTTCTTTCACAAGGTTTTTGTAAGAATTAGAAGAGATAATGTATGTAAAGCACTTAGCCTAGTGTCTTGTTTAATAAATCATAGCTACTATTGTACTCATTAATTTATCCAATCAGATGAACTCCTAATATGCTTCTCCTTCCTTAACTAAAATAAAGTGCACAGAAAGCATTATTATTCGATACTTTTTTGGTGTGTGTTTAACATACCTCGCTGTACTTTTCTTCTAGTTTCATTGTTTTTTTCTCTCCCTCTTCAAAGTTTTTTGCCTTGTTGATGGCTTTACCGACCTGTAATATTCTCCCTGACATTGTATTGTCATCATTTGTGGCTAAATATAAAAGCACAGAAGGAGATATAATACTCCAGGATAAATAACATATTGCCCACCATTCTGTCCAGTGACTTAAATACATATGGTGGCCTTGTGATCAGGATTTCAGTGGCTACAGAACTGAGTCCTGAGTAGACATGGCTTCTGATAGGGAGGAATAAATGGGCCAAGATGCCACAGAAGCATTTCACTAGTGTGAGTTTGTCTAGGGTAGCTGCAGAAGGCTGGTCCACAGACCTGGGCACCGGTGGTAAAGTGTAGGGGTCATAATGACACCATCATCATTAAATTAGCACCAGGCAGCAGGGATTCACAGGGCATGGCATACAGGGTGGTGTGTGTGTGTGTGGCCTCCCAGCTTTTTGGAGGCCCAAAAAATGGCCTCCCTGAGTTACTCCATTGCTGTGCCGCAGAGTGCAATCATCTAACTTCAGCTAGCCCCCACCATTTTTCCTGGGGCAAGGATCTCATTTAGCAAGGGTCTTAGAGTTAGGATGAATCCACCCAGAACTGTGAGTGAAGGGCCTACTTGTCTGAAGAAGCATAATGTGACCTCCATACCTGCACTGATATAGCCTAGCTTTGTAGACCTACACAGGAGTGGTTACTTTGTCTCCTTGAGGTCCTTTGGCCCCTGCCTCTGACATGTTTTCACTCCTTGTCTGATATATCCATGGACTGTTTGATAATCTGTGTTTTTGTCTCCTTTGAGTTTTTATCATATGCAATAATGGTGAGGAAGGATCTGTCATCTACTCTCAAAGTATCTGGTGATGGTCTCCATGTGTCTATTTATTGCCAGCCCAGATATCTCTTTTGCCATATAAGTGTAGTCAGTAAAGGAAATTTGAAATATTCTGTTTAAAGATTTAAGTTTTTTAGTTTCTTATTTATAGTAAAAAGTCCGCTTTCATTTGCCTCAATATAATTCTCTCTGAATCTTTTTTTTTTCTTTCATTTTTCTGAAAATTTGAGCCAATTAAACAGGTGACAGCTAGGCTGTGTGCTAGGGCCTTCTGAAAGGGAACAAGGAGGGAGGGAGAGAGGGAATGAGAAAATGAATTTTTCTTTGCCTAATGGAATTTCCTGGAAGTAATATTGGGACATGTATGGTAGAATCAGAATTCTTCTTGTCTTTGTGGTTTGTTTGTTTATTTATTTACTTACTTTAAAGGCGGGGTTGGAAGGTTGGCCTTGAGCCCCCAGGCTAGCCTCAAACTCATGGCAACTCTTCTGCCTTCTGCCTTCTGCCTCAGCCTTCCATGTACTAGGATTACACCTGTGTGCCACCACACCCTGCTTATTCTAGTCTTTGAAATAATCCCTCCTGATTTGCCTTCTCTTCCTCATTCTGTTCCTACTTGTGGGTTTATGAAGCTCCAGATCACTGTTTGCTACACATTCTCCTTGTGCTTCTTCCCCTGCACTTGCATTGGAGGAGCTGGTGTGGTGGAGACAGGATTTCTGCTTCTGGCCATCCTTGCTCTTTTCTTTTTCTTTCTTTCTTTTTTTGTGGAACCGGGGATTGAACTCAGGCCCTTGCACTTGCCAGGGAAGTGCTTATTCTACTGAGCCATCTCCTTGGCCCCATGTTCTCTTTTCTAGATATGACTTTCTTCTGTTTTTTTCTTTATTCTTTCTTTTTTCCCCCTATCTCTTGCTTCTAAATTCTTATTTCACATATATCATGAATTCTTTGCAGAAAGCTATAAGTATAATGAAAGTGTGCATTTTTATATTACATAAAATAATTCCTATCACTGTAAATTGCTGTTTAGTACTTTGATTGGTACATATCAAAGCCTGAGTTTCTTTGTTAAAAAATTAGCTTTATTAAATATTGATTCCCCTCTCTCCATTTATCAATGAAAACCCTAAAGAAAGGTGAGACATTTTGACTAATTTTTGTTCTTAACAAGTCAATCCACAGAAATCAAATTGTATCTCTACCCATGGTGCTCGTTTATGCTTTGTAGATTTCAGTCAACCATCTTGTATTTTAAGCAATTGCTGTATAAAGTGATATTAATTATGGGCATCCCAGAATAAGTCCTAATTAAATTGTGGAATTTGTTCCAAAGACTATTCATCTTTGTTTAAAAAGGAAATAAAACGTGTCATATGGGCTGGAGATGTAGCTTCATGGTAGAACATTGATGTAGCATGTGTGAGGCCCTACGTTCAATGCCCAATGCTGCACCTCCCCAACAAAATCTCACAACTTTGCTATGTATAGAACAAGAGCAGAATTTAAAGTTTAAAATCATTTTTATTCTCAGAAATCAAAGAAATTAGTATGTTGGTATTGTTGGAAAAGTGTAGCTTTCAAAACCATTAGCTGAGACCAAGGAGTCTTAACATAGTGCTTGATAAAAATTACATGTCTGTGGACTCTGACAGAAACAATCATGAGGCTTTGGAAGTTTTTGTGTTTTTCTGAAATTTAACTTTTGCTAATATAGGATTTACAGATATCTTAAATTCCTAAACTAAGATATTTCAGAGTTTATCAACCTAGGGCTTTTGAAATGAAAAGTATGAAGTGTATCATATGTGGATAGAAAATCACTTTGCAACTAAAAAAATCCTTTTGAACTCCAGAAACAAGATGTACCATGAAGGTTTTTTTTTTTTTTTTTTTTGACAGATTGCTTTAAAATCTATGTGAAAATGAGTGAGAAACTCATATCGATTTTTCTGGATCATTTAAGGTGAGCATGTGAGGTTTCTTAGAGAACAGTGCTGGACGCCAGACTCCTAAGCGGTTGTCCTGTGTGCAGTGAGGTTGAGCCTTATGTTCCAGCCCTATGGTAACTGAACCTGGGAATGTGAATCAGAACATGTTTTACTCTTGTAAGAATAGTGCCAGTGTACTTCTTGGCTACTACTGGATCAACAGAATGATCATTTACATGGGTGACAAACCATGCTTTAAAAAAAAATAGTTAAAGGTACCATAAACATCTTAGGAGCTGGGGAGATAGCTCAATGGCATAAGCACCTGCCTGGCAAGTGCAAGGTCCTGAGTTTGATCCCTAGTACAAACAAATATCTTATATTACCTATAGTTACTTTGCAAAGAAACATTCTTCATGTTTTGCTAAAAGCTTTTTTGGAATGTTTTTTACCTGATGATGGGAGTCTTTCACATCCTAGACATGTATTCTACCACTGGGCTCAATCCTTTGCCCCAAGAATTTTTTTTTTAATGTATTTAGGACAGGGTCTACTGGATTTATAGTGTCTTACTACATAGATTGGACTTGTAGTGATTCTCCTGTTTTCAATCTCCCAAGCACTGGGATTGTAGAAACACACCACCATGCCCAGTCTTAATCACCATGTCAGCATGCCCCAGGGGCGGGGCTGGCACAGCATGCCAGGGATTGAACCCTGGCTGCTGCGCTCTGCTTACACAGGTGCTTTAGTCTGCTGAGCTATCTGGTCTGCCTGAAAAAAAAAAATTTAACTGCAATATTTAAGAAAATGATTGTGGATTTATTTTTGACTACTTTATAGACATATCTATTGAATTTAAAGGTCAAATTATATAGGAATGTACACACACAGGTCTTATGTGTACTCTTGCTCCTCTAGCCTGTTCTCCCTCCACAGGTAACCATTTTTACTAGCTTTTTTAAAAAAATGATGTTTTGTTTTGTTTTTGTATTTTGACATTCACTTGCCATAATATAATTAACTTTTCAGAGTGAATAGTTCAGTAGCATTTAACACATTCACTGCAGAACTGTACATAATTCATATATCTCACTGCCACATGGCTTAAGCCTCCAGTGGTACATGTAGGACTGTACTACTTAAACCACTAGTAGTACAGGCTGCCCAATGGGATAGCCATGCATGTACCACCAGTGGTTCAAGCCAGCAGGAACATATTGATGCCTTCACAGTGTTGCACAGTAACCACCTCTTTGTAGCACTTCAATGTATTCATCACCCTCTGAAGGAAATCCTTATACTAATTAAGCAGTCACTCTTTATTTTTCCTCTCCCTCAGCCCCTATCAATGACCAATCTGTATTATGTTCTTAAGAATTTATCTCTTTTGAATATTTATATAAACGGACTCTCACAATATAAGACCTCTGGTGTCAGTTGGCATAATTTTTTAGCGGTTCAGCCATGTTGTAGCCAATACTTCATTTCTTTTATGGTTGAAGACTATTCTGTTCTATGTTTGTTCCATTTGTCTTTCTGCTGATCTGTTTACAGGCAGTTGTGCTGTTTCCACCCTTTGGTTTCATCAGAAATACTGCTGTAAACATGGTGTGCAGATGTATCTGAGTGTCTGTTTCTAGTTCTTTTGGGTATGATCCCTCAGAGTGGAATTGCTGGGTCATATGACAATTCTCTGCTTAACTTTTTGAGTAACTGCCTAACTTTTCCATAATAGCTGAGCCATCTTTTGCATTCCCACTAAAATTTATGAGAATACCAGTTTTTTAAAATATCCTTAACAATACTTGATATATTTTACTTTTAGTATTATTGTCGTCCTAGTAGATGTGAAGTGGTAGCTTATTGTTTTGTGTTTCTCTGGTTAATGACATTGAACATCTTCTTAATGATTGTTGGCCATCTATATACCTTTGGAAAATGGTCTCTCCAAGTTACTTGCCCATTTCAAAGTTATGTTGTGTTTGAATTGCAAGAGCTTCTCTTCTCTTCTCTTCTCTTCTCTTCTCTTCTCTTCTCTTCTCTCAAGGTCTCACTCTAATTCAGGCTGGCCTTGAACTCATTAGATAGGCTAGGTGGGCCTCAAACTCTCAGCATTGTATCACTGTTTTACAGCCTTAGCCTCCCAAGTGCTGGGATTACAGGCATATGCCACCTCATCAGGCATAAGAATTCTTTATATACTCTCTGGTTACTAAACTACTAAACTTAATAGATTGGTAGTTCCCATTCTATTAGTTTTTGGTTTTTTTGCTTATTCTTCCTGTGTTCTTTTGCAAATGCAATTATTTTGATTTCTCCTAGTTAGTATTTCTTCATAGTTTTTTGTAGCTTTCTTTCAATGTAACAATGTAATATGTATTTGCTCCATACAGCATGTAGATTTTTTCCTCATCTTTTCATAGTGTCTTATTGTGTGAATACTCCATGTGGATACTCCTGGTTCATTGCTTGTTTTCAGTCCTCTGCTATTTCAGTTACCATTGAACATTCTTACATGTGGGCTCCCCGCTTTCATTTTGATTTTGAGTTTTTTGGGACAGGTTCACACTGTGTAGTTCAGGCTGGCCTTGAACTCACAGTGATCCTCCTGCCTCAGCCTCCTGAGTGCTAGAATTACAGGCACATGTCAACATGCTCAACTACATGTGGGTGTTTTCATACATGGTGATATACCTCTGAGGTGGATTTATGAACTTAGATTGCTGTTACAAAGGTTTGTGGTCTTTTAAATATGGTATCCTTTAAAGAGATTCAGTTGTTCTTAGTTTTTCCTTTAATGTGTTATTACATTGTATCACTTTTTTATATTAATTTATTTCACTTTTTATTCTTGTAAAAATTGCTATGTAGTGTCAGACTTATGGCTTACCCAGAACACTGCTACTGATACTAGTACTTATGAGTGTTTTACAGGAGAGCATTGGTGACTCCATAATATGAAACTCCACATACTGGAGTTTCATACCCTTCTCAAATAGTTTTTTCCAAATGGTTCTGTTATCATCAAGAGAAAATCTAAATATTGAAGCAGCTATCCACTTTGGGTTTGCATTTCTGCAGTTAGGAAAACAGTGAAAAAATTTGTAGCTAACTGAGTAAGAAGAGTGGTCTTCCTTCCTACTACTTCTCTTGCTTGCACTTTTAAATTCTCCTTTTCTTCCTTTTATGCAGAGGGTAGTTGCAAACATTGACTTTAATGTAAAATGTCATGTACTGGTTATTTCCTTCTGTTCTGTTAACTTTTTGCCTTGCTTACACCTTGTCTCCCTTTCTCCTATAGCATCTACTGAGACTATTGTAGCGCTCAGAAGTTTCCATCTAGTGTTCTTTTTTTTTTTTCCGGAACTGGGGATTGAACTCAGGCCCTTGCACTTGCCAGGGAAGCGCTTATTCCACTGAGCCATCTTCCCAGCCCTCCATCTAGTGTTAAATACGTAAAACTCCTGTTGTACTGCAGGCTCTTGGAGAACAGAAATTATATCTTAGAACCTTCATTGTATTTTCTGTTCAGTGAATTTCAGTTGAGCTTTTAAAGTGAATTAATGTATAGGGTTTTGCATTGATTTCATGTTTGCTGTGTACTTCATAAGTACAGATGTTCCCCAGATTTCATTTTTTTTTTTTTTTTTTGGTCATTTTGTCCTTGTAATCTCATCTAGTCCTTGTCAGCTATCATTCATAAACAAATGAATTTATCTATTCATCTAGATCTCCTTATTGCAATTTTGGATCTGATTCACTCTCCCAAACCTCACATTCAGTACCTCCCAAACCACATTTAGCATTGCATCATCCAGAGCTGTGTCTGACCTGGGGCAAGCATTTTTTGTTGTGGAGTAAATGCATTAATTATTGAAGGCAATTTTCATCTAGCTCCATTCCCTCACTTCCTTTTTAAAGTGGTACTACACCATTATGCTAACTTGGTCTTATTGTTTATAAATGGGAATATTTCATATGGTCAAGTGTTGCATAAAGGTGGAGGCATATTCTGAGAAAGTGTTGTCTTGTGAACATCCTACTGTCCTTATACTGACCTAAATGGTAAAACCTCCTACATACCTAGGGTATAGGTATATTTGCCCCTTAATGTATACATAGCATGTGATTATACTCAGTACTATAGACAGCTGCAACACAATCGCATTTATATATCCATTCATGGAAAAGGTATAGTGAAATATGATGCAAAAGATAAAAAGTATACACCGGTGTAGGGATTTACCATGACTGAAGTCTGTATGGACTGAAATGACCCTGGATGTTCAATGAGTAATGAGTAAATGTGAAGACTAGGATATTACTATACACTGTTGTAGATTTATAAACACTAGGAATAGGCAGTGTACTATACATGTGGGCTCACAAGATTTGTAGGCAGTTTTCTTCAGTAATAAGTTTACTGTAGCTTTAACATTTTTTGACTTGTTTAGCATAAAACACATTGTGCAGCTACACAAAAATATTATCTCTTTACCTTACTGCTTAATCGTTTTTCTATTTTATGTTCTTATTCTGTATCATAAGCTTTTTCCAACATATTTAATTTTTTAAAAACATTTTATTTTCTATTTAATTTTAGAAGTTTTTGTTAGAAACTGAAACACTAGCTTAGGCCTACACAGGGTCAGGATCATTAATATCTGCCTTCCATCTCACATCTTGTTCCATTTGACCTTTTGGGAGACAGTGACACTCATAGGGCCATCACCTTCCATGATATCAATGCCCTCTTTAACACCCTCTAAAGGACCATTAAGTGGCTGAAGGGCTCCTGAAGGTTATTGTTAATTTCAGGTCTATGTAGTTGTAGAACTCAGATCTTGTTTTCTTGTTGGCTTGGCTGTCAGCTGGGGTCACTCAGCTTCTACCTTCCCCTTGAATTCTCTCCTACATGGCCCCTCCATCTTCAAACTAGCAACAGCGTGTCAGATCCTTGTCATGCTTGAGGATCCATGTCTTGTGTCTTCAGACAGAGAAATTCCCTGCCCTTCTGCTAGTATGCCTGGACAGGCCCACGTCTTTAGGACAAGTGTGCGTAGCATCTTGACGCCATCACAGGGAGGAGATCTCTCATCTTAGTCATAGAGCATGTTTGAATATTGCCTATCATACTATTCCTAGTTTAGTGAGAAGTTGATATACTGGGTAAAATTTCTTCTGTCTATCCAATAAAATATCTCCTTTATTTTTGATTGCAGCATTTATATGACCTGTTTGCAGTTTTTCAGGCCTCTTGCTCCATAATCCTGTGGACAAGAGATCATATCATGAGGTACACATTGAAATATAGAAATAAACTTGAGAGAAGAGTCTGAAAGGACTGCTGGTCCTCATAATGAAGTCTGACATGTGTTCTTGGGAAACATAATGCATTTTTTTTCCTTTTACATATTGAAGTTTTAGGTTCAGGTTTTTTTTTTTTTTTCCTTGTCATTTGTTTAGTTCTCTTAGCATTTGAAATTATTGAGTTGAATGTTTTGATTATAAGCAAGATTTTTTAAGTTAATTTTTAAAGTCAAAATACATAAAGGCAAATAGTACCACTTGGTAGATTTTTACAAAGGGAACATATACATGTAATTAATACCCACATAAAAATTTGGAACATTTACCAGCACCTCAGAAGCCTGTGACCCCTTTGATTGCAAAGTTTTGCTTGAATATTAATTTGAGCTTTCAGCCTATTTAATCCTTTTTCTCCACTACTTTAATTAGAGAAATAAGTATAAAAAGATAATCCTTTGACTGTTTTGGAGCAGGAGATAGGAATAGGTAGGAAGTTTGTCTGCTGCTAAGGACAGGACCTAGTGATCAAACCTGATGTGGCACTAGATGCTTATCTTCTCAATAAGAAATAAACTCCCATCATGTAACTAACTTTTCGTTATAAAACATTTTTTGTGCTAAGAGCAGTAGTAAGCTTTTACTTTTGCTGTTAAAAAATAGAGTAAGAACTGAAAAACTGTTCTTCAAGAAAGTCATCTTAATGAGGTCAGTTTGATGTGGCTGCTGACTTTTATATCTTATTTTTATTTCTAACAGTATTTCCAGTTTTTCACTTAAATTTTTATTAAATCTCTACACAGAAAAAAAGTGAAGGACAAGATTTCCAAATCTATGTGTTTGCAAGTCCTTGTGGTTGAACAGTTGAAAGTCCTTTTTATCTGGTTTTTCTAACTTGCAGAGGTAAGCTTTCTTTGTTGAGCTTTTCTCCTTTCATAGAGTATGCATTTTTGAAACTTCAGAAAACCTCTGAATAAAGTGATGGACTCTCTAGCAAGGGGTGGACTGTAGTGGCATGACAGTTATTTTTCTGGAACTGCATTTATCATCACTGTTACCAAAAGGATCCTGAGCTCTCTGGGAAGGACAGTCAACTTCTCAGAGTTCTGTGTTCAGCTGCTTTTTGTACAGATATTTGGGATCTTAAAGCCATAGAGTGTATTTTATTTTATTTTTTAACATTAAATCTGAGTTTAATCATTAGGTTAGCGTAATGGGTGTGGGGATGAGGAAAGGGTAGGATGAAATGTTCCTCTAGCCTTCTGTCTCCCCATAGAGTGTATTTTAATTGTTGAATATACAGGGATTTGTGACCTGAGCATAATACTTTATTTTGAAAAATTGCATATATTATAGTATCTCTAGCCTTTTATATATAACATCCTAACTTTCACATTGAGCATTGTAACCCATTGTTCTGTATTTCCTTAACATTATGGATTATTGCTTACATGTATAAAAGAAGCAAATAATTTTAATTTGTATTTTTATTAGCATTCAAAGAATACCAGCTGAAGGAGAAAGACATAGATACATTTTAAAATAAGAATTTAGGCATTGCACTTAAAAATTTTTTTATTATAATAAGTGTTACAAGATGCTTTTATGTAATTCTAGTTCCCAGGAACCAAAATGATTTTAATTATACACAATAGACTATGAAAGTAACCATTTTCATTGTAGAACTGTCATAAAAAATTAAAAGGGTCTATCAAAAAATAAACTAGCTTCTTGTATAAAATTATTAATATTGCAAAATAATATGGTTTCATACTCTGTCTATAAAAGTATAAGAAAAGTTGCTGAATAATCTTACAAAGATTTTTTAAAAGTATATTAATAGTACTTAGTACCCTTAAATTTCTCTCATACCTTACTGAATCACTTTTTCTGGGGCAGGAAAATCTTATAGGTTTTTGTTATAATAAAAGTTGGCAGGCTTTTAGAAACTATAACTAGGTTGTGTGAATCAATATATTCCCTTTTGAAATTCCTAGAACAGACCATATCACTTGGTTGTATCCAGTATATACTGCAATGATAAAAAAGGACAGGATTATATGTACAGATTGTGTGTGTGTGTGTATGTGTGTGTGTATTAAAGCTGTTATAAAGTATTTCTTAATGTGACATTATTTGGAGGGGTTATTTGTCTTTGCCTCTCAGTGGCTTTTTTTGTAAAAGGTATTTGCAAATTGTGGAGTTACAGAAATATGTATAAAGAAAGTTAAATTATTTTGCTTAGTAATACTGTTAGCATTCTGATACACATTTGTAGAAATTTCTGTATTCTTTGTTGGGTTTTGAGACAGGGTCTTCTGATGTGGTTCAGGCTGGCCTTGAGCACGTTATGTAGCCCATGTTGGCCTTGAGCTCATGGTAGTTCTCCTGCCTCAGACTCCTGAGTGCTGGGATTACAGGCATTCACTAGCATGGCTGGCTCTATATTCCTTTATAGTACTGTCATATCTAATGACAGGGGATAGAATTAATACTATTTTGAAATCTCTCAATGTTGGCTTTCAAATCTATAGATATGTACCATTAATTTGAAATGGATTTGTATTCTTCAATCATGTTTTGCTATACTGCTAATATGTTTTTTAAGTTTTTTGTTATAAATCATACATGGTTAAGTATATACATCTTGTTTGTCTGAAATCACCTTAGTGTAAATATCTTAAAATAGGATTATTAAGTCATAGAGTTTGCCTAGACTTGGATATGTCCAGACTGCTTTTCAGAAAGGTAAGAGTTAATTTTCGTTTCCATCCATTTTTGTATCTTTTCACCAAGACTGCTTGGATAGTCTTTTTAATTGTTGCAAATCAGAAAGATGTAGACTAACTCTCCTCTCCACTTGATCTTTCATTTACTTGTTTATGGCTTCAGATTTTTATCATGATAAGTGTAAACATGTACAGTGGTAGAATATGAACCCATCATCCAGTTTCAGTAATTTCAGCTCATGTATAATGTTCTTTCATGCATATTTTACTAGTTTCTATTTCTCTCATTTTAAGTTTTAGACATTTAATTCATGATATCTAGTGTTTATCTACATGTCTTCGTTTATTGCTGAGACTGAATATCTTTTTTATGTACTTATTGGGTACAAAGTGGTTATATATTCTAATTTACTAGTGGGTTAATTAGTTTTCTTTCTCTAAGTTTATACCAATTGCATTAGTGTGATTTAGAACTTAAGTTTAATAATCTTAAATGGTTATATCTAAAGATATGGTTAGTTTCAAGAAAGTTACTAGACTTTATGCTGTCAGAAAGGTCTACAGCATTTGATGTTGGTTTTATAGAATTATAAGGGCACTAAAAATTAAGCATATTCAAAAGAAAGTGACCAGCCTGGTGAAATTACATAACTGGATAGAAGTTGAAGGAGTCAGGTGGGGAACTTTAGAGAAGGCAAAGCTGAGGAAGAGGATGATGAGCAGAGACAATTATCTGAAGATGTGTATGTGGAACATTGTGGAGAATAAGAAAGAACCTGTTAATT
This sequence comes from Octomys mimax, assembly GCA_002564305.1. NCBI lineage: Eukaryota > Metazoa > Chordata > Mammalia > Rodentia > Octodontidae > Octomys > Octomys mimax. Next base: position 1,640 of record NDGM011105461.1, on the reverse strand, counting down.
AGGAGGCAGTTAGTTTTATCTCCTCTCTAGCTCCTCATAGTGAGCTTTTAGTGATCTAGTTTATAGATGGCTAATGGAAGCAAGTTATTATGTGATGAAAATGATTTTTTTTGGGTTTCTAGGAAACCTTGAGATGATCTTTGTCGTTTTTTTTTTTTTCCAAACATTGATCTCTCCAGAGGCTTTACCTTGAAGACTTGAGTAGATTTTTGCCTGTAAGTAAATATTTTTCATTAGTTAAAAATAATTTTCCAACTGAGAATCTACCTTGTTAGGCTGAGAACCCTAAAGCTACAGTTTCAAGATACATAAAAAATACATAAAAACTTGCTTCATCATCTTTTTGGTGACAAAACTTGACCTGAACAAATATGTCTATCCTACTTATTGTGAATATTCATACATTTCTTTGCAAAGATAGCAATGTGTTTGATTATGGTGTACTTTGCCATACTCTAGGGGGCGGTTATGTAATGCTATAATTACCTTTCTAAAGCCGAAAGAAATGTTGACTTCTGAACATTTCTGGCCCAAAGGATGTTTGCACCTATACTTGTTATTATTTGTTGAATGATGTGCAGTGTATTTTGATATCTAATCATGATATCTGTGTACAATCAGAAAAATACTTTTCATGTTTGTAAAGCAAACATTACAAGAAACAAAGGCAGTATTGGGCTTAAAAGTGTTTATTACAACAACTTTCTTTGTTAAAAATCACACAACAGAAAAATGTGCTATGCAAAAAAGTCTTTCCCAAAGTGTCTCTATCCAAAATAACAAATACTAAATTTTTAAAAGTGTTTTTCACCAAATTATTCATATGCCAGTATGTTTTTTTTCAAGATTATATAGCACTATGTGCCCTTCTGTTCCTTGCTTTCTTACTTATGTGTCTCAGAAATCTTTCTATAACTGCACATCATACAGATATACCTTTTTAATGACTGAATATTGTTTCATGTGTAGGGTAGATCTCAGCTTGTTTTTTCAACAAATGGGCCTTTAGTACATATGATTATGCAGTGAACATCTTTGTACATGTAGCTTAATAGTTTTTTTTTTTTTAAAGAAAATCCCAAAGGTATAATCTTAGATTGGAAATGATGTATTGATAGAGATTTATTACCCCAACAATAGATCTGATCAACTTATCTATTTATATGTTCATGAATGCTATTCATCCCCTCCCTTACTACCACTTGGCATTATTCAAGTAGGTGTATTTTTTTTTTTTTAATATTTACTTATTTGGTATAGGGTCTTGCTATGTAGCTCGGACTCATAGTGATCCTCCTGTCTCAGCCTCCCCAGTGCTGGGATTACAGGCATACACCACCATGGCTGGTTTCAGTAACTGGCACAGTGCACCTGGGGACTGAGGCCGGCACAGCATGTGGCCCTGGGGATTGAACCCAGGTCTTTGCATTTGCCAGGCAGGCACTTAGACCACTGAGTTATCGCCCCAGCCCTGTATTTTTTAGATATAATGAACACTATCTTTTTTCATTTATAACAATACATTTATATTTGAAATAATAGTTTATGTGAGTATGAAGCCCTAAATGTTTTATTATTATCTTAGTTACTCTTCTCTCATTGCTGGGACAAATACCCAACACTCAAAATGAAGGAAGGAA
>NDGM011105459.1:0-15332 GCA_002564305.1 Octomys mimax | reverse complement strand
AGCTCAATTCTTTAAGTGCCTGCTTAAACAAAGCATTCAGCCTCAGGATGCTGTGGTTTGACCAGAGACACTCAAGCCAGACCAGACCTGCCGTGAATGCATTGTAAGGTCACAAAGAAACAAACAAAAAATCTACAAAAAAACTTTCTCCATGTTTCCATAGGAAGAACTGGGAGGCCAGTTCTTCAGGCATGCTTTTGCAGAGGGGACTCGCATGGCTGTGTTCCATGAATTAAGGCGTTTTCCTCTTGGTTTGGAACCGGAACTCCTGTTGGGTGCTGCGATTCACGTTTCATTGACACAACCTAGTAATACTGCTGGTCCCACAAGATTTTTGTTCAATTAAATAACATAAATCAATGCAGTTCTAAACAAGTATAAAGATACTTCATACAATCTTGCCCTACAAGCTCGGGTCACTGGCCCACTGCAAAATGAAACATACACTAGAGCCTACTGTGTGGTGGTGAAACTTGAAACTTTCAAAAGTTGAATACCAACATGTAAAAAGCTGTATGTGTTCCATTTCATTCATATTTCTTGATGATTTCACACTTTTGATATCATATTCTGATCTCCACGTGACCTGCGTACAATTCCATCACGTAGAACAGTTTTCTGTAAATATGCTTATGTGAGCCCTTATTTGAAATGAAATTATTGAATACTGAGTTTCCCTTTATACCATGTTCTAGAAACCCTGTACACTATGAGCACATCTCAGTGTACATTCAGCCAATGGCCACATCAATAGGTGTAGGTTCTGAAATTTTATTTTTTCCCCATAATTTTGTTGATAGAGATACCACTCTTGACATAGTCGGGGTTCCAAATTACTTTGGTTACCAAAGTGACATTTTAGCCAGATTTCTGTGTTTTTCTCTATGCAAGAACACATATTAGAGTGCCCTGCTTCCCAAAGAAGCTGCAGCTAAGCTTTTCCTTCTCTATTAAACACTCACTATTAGAAACACAAATCATAGAGCAGAAAAAAACAGCTATATTAGGAAAGCTGGGTGCTTAGAACATGTTACCAGCTCAGTTCTCATAGGAATGAATGAGAGTGAAAACATCCTAATCCAGTTCCCCTGCAAAAAGTATGGAAAGTCACTAACTTCACGGGTGCTTTCCTTTAGGAGACTGAATGAGTTTCCACTCTTTGCATAGTGGGGCTTTGTGATGTTTTACCCAGAATTCTGTGTTTCGCTGTATGAGAGAACAGGCTTCGAGCTCCCTGCTTCCCAAAGAAGCTAGAGCTTAGCTGGCTCTTCTCCATTAAGGACTGTCTCTTAGAAACATAAATCATGAAGCATAAACACTCAGATCTACCAGGATACTTAGATACTTAAAAGGTGTTACCAGCTCTGTGCCTTTAGGAATTAATGTGAGAGAAAATTCCTTCACGAGGTCCTATGCACAATGACTTGGAAAATCAAAAACTTCACACATGGTTTCTCTTAGGAGACTGAATGAGTTTCCACTCTTGGCATTGAGGCTTTGCGAGTTAATATGCTTCTGAAAATGAAGTTTTAGCATTAATTCAGTGTTTTGATGTATGTGGGAAGAGGTTTTGGAGTGCCTTGCTTCCCAAACAAGCTGGATCATAGCTAGCTCTTCTGCATTAAGAACTCAATCTGAGAAACAGAAATCATGGAGTAGATACAATCAGCTCTACTAGAAAATTGGCTGCTTAGAATGTGTTAAGAGCTTGGTTTCCATAAGAAAGAATGGGAGAGAAAACACTTTTCCAGTTCCTTTGCACAATGAGCATGAAATTCACCAACTTCACGGATATTTTCTCTTAGGAAACAGAACGAGTTGACACTCTTCACATAGTAGTGCTTCAGTTATGAAAGTGATGCTTTAGTGACACTTCAGTTTTTCATTGTATGCAGGCACAGGTGATGTAGTGCCCTGCTTCACAAAGAAGTGGGAACTTAGCTGGATGTTTTCCATTAAGAACTCATTCTTAGAAACACAAATCATGAAGCATAAACCTTCAGCTATACCAGGATACCTGGATGCTTAGAACATGTTTCTGTCTCGGTTCCCATAAGAATGAATGGGAGAGAAAAATATGCTTCTCCAGTTCCAATGCACAATGAATTGGAAAATCAACAACTCCATGGATGGTTTCTCATTAGACTGAATGATTTACCACTCTTGGCATAGTGGGGCTTTCTGATTTTCGTTTACCAAAGTGATGTTATAACCAGAGTTTTGTATTTCACTATAGACAGGAATAGAAGAGACCTGTTTCCAAAGATGCTGGAGCTTAGCTGGCTCTTTTCCATTAAGAACTCACTCTTAGAAACACAAGTCATGGAGCAGAAACAATCAGGAAATCTGGATCCTTAGAACATGTTACTAGCTCATTTCCTATAGGAATGAATGGGAGAGAAAACATGCATCACCAGTTCCTCCTCACAACAAGCCTGAAAGTCATTGTCTTCACGGATTCTTTCTCTTGGGAGAAAGAATGAGTTGCTACCCTTGGCACAGTTGGGCTTCCAAATTTCTTCGGTTATGAAAGTGATTCTTTAGACAGATTTCTGTGTTTCACTACAACTGGGATCAGGCGTAGGAGTGCCATGCTTCCCAAAGAAGCTGGAGCTTAAGTGGCTCTTCTCCTTTAAGAACTCACTATTAGAATTGCAAATCATGGATCAAAAACAATCAGCTCTACCAAGAAACCTCCATGCTTAGAACGTGTTACCATCTCATTTCCCTGAGGAGTGAATGGGAAAGAAAGCATTCTTCAGTTCCTCTGCACAACAAGCTGGAAAATCAACACCTTCCCACATGCTTTCTCTTAGGAGTGAATGAGTTGCCATGCTTGGCACTGTGGCTTTTCGAATTAATTTGCATTTGAACATGAAATTTCAGCCAGATTTCTGTGTTTTGCTGTATGCAGCAAAAGGCATTGGAAAGCCCTGCTTCTCAAAGAAGCTGTAGCTTAGCTGGCTCTTCTGTATTATGGACTCACTCTCAGAAACACAAATCATGGGTCAGATGCAATCAATTAAACCAAGAACCCAGGATACTTACAATATGCTACCAACTCATTTCCCGTAGGAATGAGTGGGAGAGAAAACATCACTTTCCAGTTCCTCTGCACAATGATCAGGGAAATCACCAACTTCATGGATGGTTTCACTTATGAGACTGAATTAGCAGCCACTCTTTGCATTGTCATGGTTCTGTATAATTTCAGTTACCAAGTGAAGCTTCACCTAGCTTCCTATGTTTCACTGTAAGCTGGAACAGGCATTGGAGAGGCCTGCTTCATAAAGAAGCTGGAATTATGCTTTAACTTCTCTGTTAAGAACTCACTCTTAAAATAAAAATCATGGAGCAGAAACAACCACCTGTACTAGGAAACATGAGTGCTTAGAATGTGTTACTAGCTTGGTTTCCATAGGAATCCATAAAATTGAAAACAACCTTATTCTGTTCCTCTGGACAATGATCTGGAAAGTCACCAACTTCACAGATGCTTTCCTGTAGGAGACTGTAGTTGCCACTGTAGTTGCCACTCTTGGAATTGTGGCCCTTTGTGAATTTATTGGTTTACCAACGTGACATTTTTGCCAGAGTTCTGTGTTTCACTGTATGAAGGCACAGGTTTTAGAGTGCCCTGCTAACACACAAGTTGGAGCTCAGCTGAGTCTTCTCCGTTAAGAACTTTATCTTAGAAACATTAAGCATGGAGCAGAAATATCAAGCTCTAGCAGGAAAACTGCATGCTCAGATCGTGTTACCAGCTCATTTCCCATAGTAATGAATGGGAGAGAAAACATCCTTCCCCAGTTCTTCTGCACAACAAGCTTGAAATTCACCAAATTCACGGATGCTTTATCCTAAGAAACTTAATGAGCTGCTACTCTTGGCATTGTGGGGCTTTGTGACATTTTACCTAGAATTCTGTGTTTTGCTGTATGGGGGATCAGGCTTTGAAGTGTCCTGCTTCCCAAAGAAGCTGGAGCTTAACTGGCTGTTGTCCATTAAGAACTCACTCTTAGAAACACAAATCAAGGAGCAGAAAGAATCAGGAAACCTAGATGCTTAGAACGTGTCACCAGCTTGTTTCCTATAGGAATGAATGGGAGAGAAAACGTTCTTCTCCAATTCTTCTGCACGACGAGCAGGAACGTCAACTTCTTGGACGCTTTCTTAGGAGACTGAATGTGTTGCCATGCTCAGTATAGTGGGTCTTTCCAAATTACTTCAGTTATGAAGGTGATGGTTTAGCCAGACTTCTGTGTTTCACTGTATGCAGAAACAGGCATGCAGTACCCTGATTCCCAAAGAAGTTGGAGCTTAGCTGGCTCTTTCCCATTAAGAACTCACTCTTAGAAACACAAATCATGGAGCAGAAACAATCAGCTCTACCATGAAATCTGGATGCTTAGAACGTGTTACCAGATAAGTTCCCATGAGAATGAATGGGATAGAAAACATTCTCCTCCAGTTCCTCTGTACAACCAGGTGGAAAATGACCGACTTCTTGGATGCTTTTGCTTATTACACTGAATGAGTTGCCTCTCTTGACCTACTGGAGTTTTGTGAATTACTTCGGTAACCAAAGTGAAGTTTTGGCAGGAGTGTTGTGCTTTGCTCTATGTTTGAACAGGCTATGGTGTTCCCTGCTTCCCGAAGCAGCTGGACCTTAGATGGCTCTTCACCATTAAGTTCTCACTTTGTGAATCCAAACAATCAGGGATAGGGTTAGGATTATGGTTAGGGGTATTGTGTTCATGTATAGGGTTAAGGTAAGAGAGGATTACTGTTATAGTTAGGGTTAGGGTCAGAGTACAGGGGTTATTGTTGTTTAGGGATAGAAAGTTTTGGGTGAATGTTCATAGTTAGGGTTAGCATAGGGCTAGATTTGAGAAGAGTTAGGGTTCAGGGCTAGAGTTAGTGTTAGGTTTACTGTAAGGATTTAGGGTGTGTGTTAGGGTTAATTTTTGAATAGATTTAGTTTTATGTTAGGGTTATGGTTAGAATATAGGCTTAGGAGAGATTTAGGTTAAGGTTAAGGTTAGAATTGTTCTTTAGGGTTAGATTTAGGGTACAGTTTAGGTTTTGGATAGTGTTAGCTCTATGGTGAGGATATAGTGTCAGGGTTAGCATTCAATTTAGGGTTAGGTTAGGGCTAGGGTTAGGGTTGGTGTTAAGGTGAGGATTCACTTTTAGGGTTATTGTTAGTGTTGGTGTTAATGTTTGGGTTAGATTTATGATACAGTTAGGGTTAGGGTTAGTGTTAAGATTAGGGTTATTTTTAGGGTTAGGGATAGTGATAGAATCAGGATAGTGTTATCATTAAGATATGGTTTCTTTTTGGATAGATTTTGGTTAAGTATAGCTTTTGGGTTAGTGTTAGTGTTAGGATTGTGTTTAGGGTTAGGTTTATGATAAGGTTATGATTAGGGTTATGGTTAGGATTAGGATCTAGGGTTAGAGAAGGTGTAGGGTTATGACAGGATTAGGGTTAGGGTTACAATTAGGATTTAGGCTTTGTGTTAGGGTTAGTGTTAGGTTTATGATAGAGTTAGGGATAGGGTTGGGGTTAGGATAAGGGTTAGGTTTAGATTTTGTTAGGGTTAGGGTTGGGGTTTTGATTTGTCTGGATTTAAGGTTAAGGTTAGAATTAGGGTTAGGGGTATGGTTACCTTTATGGGTAGGGTTAGGAAGGAATTAGGGTTAGGGTTTGGTTTGATTAGGATAGAGTCAGCTTTATGCTTTTGATTAAGGTTAGTGTTAGTGTTAGCTTTAAGATACAGTTAGAGTTTGCTTTAGGGTTAGGGTTAGGATAAATTTAGGTTTAGGATTAGGGTTAGTCTTAGTGCTAGGCTTGGGATTAATGTTTAGATTTATGGTTAAGATTGGGGTCATGGTTAAGCCATAATTATGGTTAGGGTTAGAATCAGGGTTAGGAATGGGTTATGGTTAGGGTTGTTAGGATTTAGAGTTAGTGTTAGGTTTTGGGTTAGGGTTAGGGATAGTTTTAGGATAGACTTAGAATTATGGTTAGTGTTAGAATTTAGTGTTAGGTTTAGTGTGAGGCTTAGGGTTAGGTTAGCATTAGGGTTAGGGTTAGCGTTAAGGTTAGGATTTAATTTTAGCTTTAGGGTTAGGGTGAGGGTTAATTTTAGTGTTAGAGTTTGGGTTCAAGTATGGTTAGAGTTCAGTATATGGTTAGTGTCAGTGTTAGAATTACAGATATGGTTAATGTTTAGGTTTATGGTAAGTGTAACCTTCGGGATAGAATTATGGTTAGAGTTAGGGTTAGGATAGAGTTAGGGACAGGTTTTGGGTTAGGGTTAGGATTTAGGGTTAGGGTGAATTTAGGGTTGGTATGGTTAAGTTTAGATTTAGGGTTAGGGTAGTGGTTAGGATAGTGTTAGGGTTAGGGTTATTGATCAGGTTAGGGTTAGGGTTATGGTTAGGATTAGGGTTAGCATCAGTGTTTGTGTTAAAGTGAGGGTTAAAATAGACTTTGGGAATGGGTTTGAATGTGTTACCACCTCGGTTAAGATAGAAAGAGAGAGAAAAGCACCTTCCCCAGTTCCTGTGCACAAGGAGATAGAAAGTCACTAATTTCATGGATATTTTCTCTTAGGAGACTGAATGAGTTGACACTGTTGGCATAGTGGGGCTTTGCGAATTACTTCAGATACCCAACTGCAGATTTAGCCAGTGTTCTGTGTTTCACTGTATGTGTGAACTGGCATTGGTGTGCACTGCTTCCCAAAGAAGGTGGATATTTCTGGTTCTTCTCCAATAGAACTGGCTCTTTGAAACACAAATCATGGGAAGAAATAATCAGGAAACCGGGAGGTTTAGAAAGTGTTACCAGCTTGTTTACCATAGGAATGAAGGTGAGAGAAACATCCTTCCCCAGTTCCTCTGCACAACAAGCTGGAAAGTGATCTACTTCATGGAAGATTTCAGCTCAGAGACTGAAGGAGTGCCCACTCCATGTAGGAAAAGCATTAGAGCTCCGAGCTTCAAAAAGAAGCTGGAGCTTAGATGACTCTTCTCCATAAAGATTTCACTCTTAGAAACAGAAACAATATAGCGGAAACAATCAGTGATACTAGGAAACCTGGGTGATTAGAACGTGTTACCACCTTGTTTCCTAGAGGAATGAATGGGAGAGAAAAACCTCCTTTTCCAGTTACTCTGCACAATGAGGTGGAAAGTCATCAACACCATGGATGTTTTCTCCTAGAGATTGAATGAGTTGCCACTCTTGGCATAGTGAGTCTTGGTGAATTACTTTGTTCATGAAAGTGACATTTTAGCCAGATTTCTGTGTTTTGCTGTATGCGGGAACAGGCATATGAGTGCCCTGCTTCCCAAAGAAAATAGAGCTTTGCTGGCTCTTCTCCATTACAAACTCAGTCTTAGAAACAAAAATCATGGACAAGGAACGACCAATTCTATGAGCATACCCGGATCTTTTCAGCATGTTACCAACTCAGTTCTCTTAGGAATGAATGGGACAGAAAACATCCTTGTCCAGTTCATCTACACAATGAGCCAGAAAGTCACGAACTTCATATATCCTTTGTATTAGGAGACTGAATGAGTTGCACTCTTGGCATATTGGGAGTTTATGAATTTCTTTGGTTAGGAAAGTGACGTTTTAGTCACTCTTGTGTGTTTTGTTGTATGCAGGAAAGGGCATAGAACTGCCCTGCTTCTCAACTAATGTGGAGTTGAGCTGGTTCTTCTCCGTTAAAAAGTCTTTCTTAGAAAAACAAATCATGGAGCAGAAACAATCAGGAAACTGGATGCTTAGAATGTGTTACCGTCTTGATTTGCATAGGAATGACTGGGAGAGAAAACATCCTTCTCCAGTTCCTCTGCACAACTAGCTGGAAAGTCACCAACTTCACAGATGCTTTCCCTGAGGAGGCTGAATTAGTTGCCATGCTTGGCAGAGTGGGACTTTGTGAATTACTTTGGTTATCAAAATGACATTTTAGCCACACTTCTATATTTTGCTGTATATGGGAGCTGGCATTGGTGTGCCTTGCTTCCCAAAGAAGCTGGAGATTAGCTTCTTCTACATTAAGAACTCACTCTTAGAATCACAAATGGTGGAACAGAAGCTATTAGCTCCATTACAAAACCTGGATGCTTAGAACGTGTTACCATCTTTGTTCCCTTAGTAATGAAATGGACAGAAAACATTATTCTCCAGTTCTGCTGCACATGAGCCGGAAAATCACCAACTTCAGGGATCCTCTCTCTTAGGAGACTGAATGAGTTACCACTCTTGGTATGCTGGAGCTTTGAGATGTTTTAGCCAGAATTCAGTGTTTCGTTTTATGTGGGAAAAGGCACTGGAGTGCCCTGCTTCCCAACAAAGCTGGAGCTTAGCTGGCCCATCTGCCTTAAGAACTTACTCTTAGAAACACAAATCAAGGAGCAAAAAGAATCAGGAAACCTGGATGCTTTGAACGTTTTACGGGATCCTTTTCCATAGGAATGGATGGGAGAAAAAACATCCTTCTCCGTTCCACTGCACTAGGAGCTGCAAAGTCACTAACTTCAGGGATGCTTTCTTTTAGGAGACTGAATGAGTTGCCATGTTTGGCATAGTGCAAGATTGTGAATTACTTTGGTTATGAAGGTGCGTTTTAACCAGACATCTGTGTTTCTCTGTATGTGCAAATAGGCATTGGAGTGTCCTGCTTCCCAAAGAAGCGGGAGTTTAGCTTGCTCTTCTCCATTAAGAACTCACTCTAAGAAGCAAAAATCAAGGAGAAGAAACAATCGGGAAATCTGGATGCTTGGAACGTGTTACCAGCTCATTTCCCTTAGGAATGAATGGGAGAGAAACATCCTTCTCCAGTTCCTCTGCACAACGAGCTTGAAAGTCCCCAAAGTCATGGATATTTTGTCTTAGGAGATTAAATGACTTGCTGTCCTTGGCATAGTTTGGCTTTGCAAATTACTCCTTTACGAAAGTGACATTTTAGCCAGAGTTCTGTTTTTTACTTTATGCAGGAACAGGCATTTGAGTGCCCTACTTCTGAAAGAGACTGGAGCTTAGCTTGCTCTTCTCTGTTAAGAAATCACTCTTAGAAACACAAATCATGGAGCATATACAATCAGCACTACCACAAAACCTGGATGCTTAGAACGTGATACCAGATCGGATCTCATAAGAATGAATGGGTGAGAAATCATCCTTCTCCATTTCCTCTGCGCAACGAGCTGGAGATTGACCAACTTCATGGATGCTTTCACTTTGGAAACTGAATGAGTTGCCACACTTGGTGTAGTGGGGCTTAGAAAATTGCTTTGGTTACCAAAGTGAAGTTTTGGCGGGAGTTCTGTGCTTTGTTGTGTGAACATGCACTTTGTTGTTCCCTGCTACACAAAGCAGCTGGACCTTAGGTTTCTCTTCTCCATTCACATCTCATTCTTAGAATCCAAATAATCAGGGATATGGTTAGGATTAGGTTTAGGGGTATTGTGTTCAGGCTTAGATTTAGGGTAAGAAAGGGTACACTTTGAGTTAGGTTTAGGGTCTTGGTACGGGGTTATTGTTTTGGTTAGTGTTAAGGTTAGGGATAGTAAGTATTAGAGGGCCTGCCAAATAGCTCAGTGGATTAGAATGCCTGCAAGCAGGCTCAGGGTATGGGGGTTCAATTCCCTGACCTGCAATGCTGCCCCATCTGCAGTGTACTGAGATAGCAATCGAGACTGGGCATAGTGGCACACACCTCTAATCCCAGCTTTGGGGCTGGGGAGATCGCTCAGTGGAGTAAGCGCTTCCCTGGCAAGCACAAGGGTCTGAGTTCAATCCCTGGTTCCGCAAAAAAAAAAAAAAAAGAGTATTAGGATTAATGTTTAGATTTAAGTTTAGCGTAGGGTTAGATATGAGAAAGGTTATGGTGAGGGGCTAGAGTTAGTGTTAGGTTAACTGCAAGTATTTAGTATGAGGGTTAGGTTTAGATTTAGATTAGGCATAGAATTGAGGTAAACATTAGGATGAAGAAGTATGGTTAGAATAGAGTTAGGTTAGGGTTAGGTTTTGGCTTAGACTTTAGGGTTAGGTTTTAAGGTTAGATTTAGTGTTAGGGTTAGAATTATTGCTAAGATTAGTGGTAAGTGTTAGGGTTAGTGTTAGGTTTAGTGTTAGGTTTGAGTTAGGATTAAGGTTAGGGTTAGAATATGGTTAGAGTTAGGGTTAGGGTTTGGGTTAGGATGGAGTTAGTGTTAGGATTAGGATTTAGTGTTAACATTATGGTTCAGTTTAGGGTTAGGTTAGAGTTACATTTATGGTTGGTGTTAAGGTTAGGATTCAATTTTAGTGTTAGTGTTAGTGTTAGTGTTAGGGTTAGGTTTATGATAAAGTCAGCATTAGGTTTAGTGTTAAGTGTAGGGTTAGGGTTTGGTTTAAGGATAGTTTTAGAATAGGGTTAAGTTTAGGAATAGGATTTGTTTTCGGATAGATTTGGGATTATGTATAGAGTTCGGGCTACTGTCAGTGTTAGGATTAGTGTTATGGTTATCATTATGATATGGTTATGATTAGGTTTGGGTTAGGAATAGTATTTAGTTTAGGTTCATGTTTAGGGGTATGATGTTTAGGGTTAGGGTTATCATTAGGATTTAGTGTTAGGTTTAGTGTTAGTGTCAAGGCTAGGATAGAGTTTGGCATGGGGTTTGGAATAGGAAAAGGGTCAGGGTTAGGTTTTGTTTTAGGGTTATGGTTAAGATTAGTTTTAAAGTTTGTATTTAGCTGGATTTAGGGATACATTTAGAGTTAGCATTAAGGGTAGGGTTACGGTTAGGGGTAGGTTTAGGATTGAATTTGGGTTAGTGTTTGGTTAGGATAGAGTTAGCTTTATGGTTATGTTTAATGTTATGGTTAGCATTAGTTTTAAGATAGAGTTACTGTTAGGTTTAGGGTTAGGATTACGATAGAGTTAGAGATAGGCTTTGAGTTAGTGTTAGGATTTAAGGTTAGGGTTACTGTTAGGTTTGGGGTTATTTTTAGTGTGAGGATTAGTGTTTATTTTAGAGTTAGGTTTAGGGTTAGTATTAGGTTTAGGATAGATTTAGGGATAGGGTTAGGCTTAGGATAAGTGTTGGAGTTAGGTTTTCGGTTTGGATACAGTTAGAGTTGAGGTTAAGGTTAGGGTTAGTGTTGAGGGTTAGGTTTAGCATTAGGGTCAGGATAAAGTTAGGCTTAGGCTAGAGTTTGGGGTAGGTTTATGATAGGGTTTGTGTTAGGGTTACTGTTAGGTTTAGGGTTAGGATTGAGTTAGATTTAATGTTAGTATTACTGTTAGTGTTAGAGTTACAGGTAGGGTTAGGGTTACAGTTTGGTTTAGGGTTAGGTTTAAGAATAGGGTTAGGCTTAGGGTTATGTTTGGAGTTAGGATAGAATTAGAGCTTGGGTTTAGGTTAGGGTTAGGATTTATGCTTAATTTTAGGGTTAGGTTTATGATAGGGTAACGGTTATGTTAGGGGTTAGGATTAGTATTTATCATTAGTGTTAGAGTAACAGGATTACGATAGAGTTAGTGCTAGGGTTTGGGTAAGGGTTATGATTTAGTGTTAGGGTTAGGGTTAGGGTTAGGTCTATTTTTAGAACAGTGTTAGGGTTAGTGGTAGGATTAGGGCTAATGCTAGATTAGGGTTAGGGTTATGCTTATGGTTAGGGTTACACTTAGCATAGAGTTACAGTTAGGGGTACGATTAGGGTTAGCTTCATTGTCAACATTAAGATAGAGTCAAGGCTAGGTTTAGGGTTAGGGTTAGTGTTAGGGTTAGTGCTAGGATTCGGGTTAAGGTGAGGATAGAGTTAGTTTTAAGTTTAGAGTTGTGATAGAGTTAGGGTTATGGTTATTGTTAGTGTTTGGGTAAGTGTGAGGATTAAGATAGACAGGTTTAAGATTTCAATATGTTACTACCTCGGTGAAGCTAGAAAGGAAAGGGCGAGTAATCATCTTTTTCCAGTTCTTTGTGCAACCACTACTAAAGTTGTAAACTTTGCCAATGATTTTTGTTCTCTGGCTGAATGAGGTGCCACTGTTGGCATAGTCGGGTTTGCGAATTACTTCGGTTACCAAAATTCAAGTTTTGGCTGAGTTCTGTGCTTTGCTGTATGTGCGAAGAGGTTTTGGTGTTCCCTGCTTCCCAAAGTAGCTGGACCTTAGATGGCACTTCCTCATTAAGATCTCACTCTTAGAATGAAAATAATCAGGCATAGGGTAAGGACTGGGGTTATGGGTATTGTGTTCATGGTTAGGGTTAGGGTAAGAGGGCTATAGTTAGAGTCAAGGTTATGGTCAGGGTATAGGGTTTATCATTAGGGTTAGCATTAATGTTAGGGTTAGCGAGTGTTAGGGTTATTGTTTAGATTTCGGGTTAGTGTACTGGTAGATATGAGATGGGTTAGGTTTAGGGGCTCAAGTTAGTGTTAGGTTTACTGTAAGGATTTAGGGTGATGGTCAGTGTTAGGGTTAGTATATAGGGTTAAGTTTGAGTTATGTTAGGGTTAGTTTTAGTCTTTAGGGTGAGGGTTAGGGTTAGAGTTTGGGTAGTGTTAGGTTTAGAGTTTTTGCTAGGGTTAGAGTTAGTGTTTAGATTAGCATTAAGGCTCAGTATTGATGTTAGGGTTAGGGTTAGCATAAAGTTAGGGTTAGGGTTAGGGTTAGAATAAAGTTAAAGTTATTGTTATGGTTAGGATTAGGATAGAGTTAATTCTGGCATTAGCATTAGGATTTAGGTTTAATGTTAAGGTTCAGCTTAGGGTGAGGTTAGAGTTAGGGTTAGTGTTGGTGTTAAGGTTATGATTCACTTTTAGTGTTATTGTTATTGTTAGTGTTAGTTTTATGGTTAGCTTTATGATACATTTAGGGTTAAGGTTTTTGTTAAGTTTTGGGCTAATGCTGGGTTTAGGTTTAGGGATAGGTTCAGGATGGGTTTACTGTTAGGGATAGGGTTTGGGTTTGGATAAATTTAGGTTTAAGTATAGGGTTCGGGTTAGTGTTAGTGTTAGGATTATGGTAAGTGTTAGGGATATGATAGGGTAATGGTTAGGGTTAGGGTTAGAGGTAGGATTTAGGGTTAGGGTTATTGTTAGGTTTATGAAACGATTCTGATAGTATTAGTTTTAGGGTTATATTTAGAATTTTGGGTTAGGTTTAGTGTTGTGGTCAGTCTTAGGATAAAGTTAGCAATAGATTTTGGGTTAGAATAAGGGTTAGGGTTATGTTTTGGGTAAGGGTTTCAATTAGCATTTGGGGTAAGGTTTGGATTTGGCTAGATTCAGGGTAAAGGTTAGAGCTAGGTTTATGAGTAGAGTTGTGGTCAGGGGTAAGGTTAGGATAGAATTAGGGTTAGGTTTGGCTTTGTTAAGATAGAGTTAGCTTCAGGGTTATGGTTAAGGTTACGGTTACAGTTAGTTTTAAGATAGAGTTAGTGTTAGTTTAGGGTTTGGCTTAGGATAGAGTTAGTTTTAGGATTATGGTTAATGTTAGTGGTAGGGTTAGGGTTGAAACTAGTGTTTAGGTTTATGACTAGGATTCAGTCTGTGTTAGGACAGAATCAGGGTTAGGATTAGTGTTTGGGTTAGTAAAGTGTTAGGGTTTGGGTTGTGGTTAAGTTTTAAGTTTAGTTTTATGTTTATGTTTAGGGTTAGGGTTAGGTTTAGGTTTAGGATAAAGGGTTAGGTTTAGGATAAAGTTAATGTTACTTTTTGGTTAGGATTTGGGTTTAGGGTTATGGTTAGGTTAGTGTTAGGATTAGGGTCAGTGTTAAGGTTAGGATTTCGGTTTAAATTTAGGGTTACTGTTAGTTTTATGGTTATAGTTAGGGTTAGGGTTATGATTAAGATTAATGCTTACTGTTATGGTTAGTGTTATGTTCAGGATTGAGTTAGTGTTAATGTTAGGGTTAGGGTTAGGTTAGAGTTACGGTTAAGGGTATGGTTTTCATCAGGGTTTGGGTTAGCTTTAGGATAGTATTAGGTTTAGGGTTAAGGTTAGTGTTAGGTTTATTTTTAGAATAGTGTTAGTGTTGGTGGCAGGTTTAAGGCTAGCATTAGTTTAAAGTTAGGTTTAGGTTTAGCATGGTGTTATGGTAAGGGGTATGGTTAAGGTCAGGTTTAGGGTCAGATTTAGCATATGTTTAGGGATAGGGTTAGGGTTAGGGTTGGTGATAGAATTCGTGTTCTATTCAGGATAAAGTTAGGATTAAGTTTAGGATTGGGATAGGGTTAGTGTTAGTGTTGTGGTCAGGATAGAGTTAGCAGTAGGGTTAGTGTTAAGGTTAGGATTTAGGGTTAAGCTTAGGCTTAGGGATAATGTTTAGGTTAGTGTGAGGGTTAAAATAGACAGGGTTAGGGATTGAACGTGTTACAACCTTGGATAAGATAGAGACGAATGGGACAGAAACCTTCTCTAGTTCTTCTGTGCAGTGAACTAGAAAGTCACAATCCTCACCAATGGTTTTTCTTGCGAGACATAAAGAATTGCAACTCTTGGTATAGAGGGTCTTTGCGAATTACTTTGGTTCCCAAAGTGAAGTTTTAGTCAGAGTTCTGTGTTTCTCCATATGTGGGAAGTGGCATTGGAGTGCCCTGCTTCCCAAAGAAGCTCTTGCTTAATTCAGTCTTCTTTGTTAAGAACTCACTCATACATACACAAATCATGGAGCAGAAACAATCAGCTGTACGATGAAACCTGGATGCTTATAATGTGTTACCAGCTCGGTTCCCATAGGAATGAATGGGAGCGAAAACACCCTTCTCCAGTTCCTCTGCTCAAGGAGCTGGAAATTTACCAACTTCATGGATGCTTTCTCTTAGAAGACTGAATTGCCACTCTTGGCATAGTGGGACTTTGTGAATTACTTTGATATCCAAAGTTAAATTTTGGTGTAAGATATGTGCATTGCTGTATGGTTCAACATGTTTGGTTTTCCCTGCTTCCCAAAGCAGCTGGACCTTAGATGGCTCATCTCCATTAAGATCTCACTTAAGAATCCAAATAATCAGGGATAGCGTTAGGATTAGGATTACTGGTACTGTGTTCAGGGAATGATTTAGGGTAAGACAGGGTTATGCTTTGAGTTAGAGTTAAGGTATAGGGGGTTTTATTAGGGTTATCGTTAAGGTTAGAGATAGAAAGCTTTATGGTGAATGTTTAGATTTAGGGTTAGCCTAGTGGTAGGTATGAGCAGTGTCAGGATTAGGGTCTACATTTAGAGTAAGGTTTACTGTAAGAATTTAGGAAGGGCCGAGGAGATGGCTCAGTGGAATAAGCGCTTCCCTGGCAAGCACAAGGGCCTGAGTCCAA